>JASAND010003268.1:0-51440 GCA_030248195.1 Trissonchulus latispiculum | reverse complement strand
TTGCTTTTCGACAATCTGCATGGATGCATAAATATATCAGCTTTAACACTGAGATGCGCAAGGCTGCTAAGAATGACTTTGAAAAGAATTTGTTTAAATTGTTAAATAATTCTGTGTTTGGAAAAACAATGGAAAATGTCCGTCAATATATTAATGTGGAACTTGTATCTGATCAGGCTCGATTCGCCAAATTGGTGTCGAATCCTCGTTTTGAGCGGGCTACTGCTTTTAATGAGGACTTGGTAGCAGTTTGTATGAGTCGAGCGACAGTCGAGCTCAACAAACCCATATATGTTGGTTTTACTGTGCTTGATTTGTCAAAGCTGCTCATGTACGATTTCCATTATAATTATATTGTCCCTAAATATAATGATAAATGTAAATTATTGTTCACTGATACTGATAGTTTATGTTATTTTATTGAGTCTAATGATGTATATAAGGATATGTATACTGATTCCCATTTGTTTGACTTTAGTGACTACCCTTCCGATCATTTTTTGTTTTCCACAACCAATAAAAAGGTAATGGGGAAAATGAAAGATGAGACGAACGGTAGTCCTATTTCTGAGTTTTGTGGGTTGCGGGCTAAAATGTACAGTATTTTGTGCGGTGGGGAGGCTAAAAAGAGGGCTAAAGGGGTTAAAAAGTATGTGGTAAAACGTTATCTGAACCATTCTGATTATGTTGAAACGTTGTTTGATAAATCCCTTCGTCGAAATGTAATGAATATGATCAGAAGTGATAAGCATCAACTATTCACTTTAACTTCTAATAAAATTAGCTTGTCAGCTTTTGATGATAAGCGTTACATTTTGGATGATGGGATTAGTAGTTTATCTTATGGTCATTGTGATATTGTTTAGTTTGTTGTCAATAAAGAAACATGAACGAGTTCTGCCTTTTTACTGAATAGGATAAGCACAACATATATTAAACATAGTACCACCAATATAAATATTATTCATTGTCCTGTTCTTCATTCAAGAATGAGTGTAGTAGTTGATGAGTTTGGGGAACTGAGCAGTATTTAGCTCCATTCTTCAGGTCTGGATTGCAACCATTGCTTCCTTCATCTGGCATTAGCTCAGTAGTGAAGAAATAAAACTATTAATAATAAACCTTATGACAACTTCCTCAGTGGACTTATAGGTAGGAAAGTAGATAAACGAAACCGGTTTAAACTGGTAATATTGTAGCAGTGTATTGGTATTATTAGATGTCCCAAGCGCCACAAATTTTTTAATCAGTTCAATTTTGGTGTGATACTGTAGTATATTAATGGGTGAGGAAGAGCCACAAGCTCCACAGGCTCCACTGCGCCAGAACGCCCATTTTTATACTACTAATTTGTCGCATTTATGTAGCTTATTCTTTTGTACGTGTATATACAAATATACGTACTGCTTTGCTTGGGAAGATGACTAGTAGTTCAGAATTATTGTCTTGACTAATCTTTGTTGCTGAAATACTAAGTTTTCTCGCAAGCACCTGGGCGCACCGGGAAGAAATATTGCTTTCATCGCTGTCGGTTTCTCGCTTTTGGAAGGAATAAAACGATTTATGCACGGATGGTGTAAAGCTGTACTATTGCATTTGGGTAGCCAAACTTATAATTTCTGAAGTCATGTCGGGCAAGGCGTGAAGCCGTGAAGTTGGGTTGCCATACAATCACTATACAGTCGCTATCCAATGTATAGCTGGTTGTGATTTTACTAGTGTTGGGATTGGCCAAAAATTTCTATGGTTGGCTTGGCTTGGCTTGGCCGGAGTTTGAAGTTGGCCGGCCGATTGGCCGTTGGCTGGCCAACTGCCAATGGCCAACGACCAATTGGCTGGCCGTTGGCCGTTGGCCAATGGCCGGCGGGCTTATTTATAGTCAATCGATACAGCGTCTAAATGCCCATTTTATCCCTGAATGCCTATTAGCCCTAGCCGGACTATATTGCTTTCAGCTAGAGATTTGGCCGGAAAACCGTTTTGGCAAAACTGCGGTTATTTTGTTTTAAACATCGATTTCTCAAAAACTACTCGACAGATTCCCGAGATGTTTGGCACAATGGAAATTCGTACTATTGCGGAGGGACGTTTTTCTTGGTTTTGGCTGGCCTGGCGCTGTTTCCAGTTTCGAGAGAATTAAAGGGAAAGTTTAAACATTTAGTGTCTCCGTGCATTTTGCGAGTATTCTCAACCGTTAAGTGACACTGAGCGAAACCCAAGAAACGTCCCTCGGTTCATATGTCCTCTGTATGATAGCGCAAAGAAATTTTGTTTGGTTCATCAGGTTTGAAAAATCAATGTTCAAAGGTTTTTGGTCTATATTTAGTCGTTATATATGTCAGAAAATTTTTGCTCATTTTTTGTTAATTTTGCTAGTTTCGTAATCTCATGTGAACGTCCTGATTATAAGCTTTAAAACTATGTATAAAGCTGTTTCTAACTCCCAAAAATTGCAAATAAAAAGTCACCACAAAAGCACTGCACAAAAGGATACCACCACCTTAAGTGGGGGGTTTATTCTTGGCCAATTTTTCGACCATCTCCGATTTCGCTCATTTTCACATATAATGATCTTTGAGTGGTATATTTTAATGAGTTTTAAAATTAAAGTCGTATCTCTTATGATTGCTGAGTAATTTCACATCAAAGTTGAGGTCCGCATGTTGTAGGATACTGAAAAAGCGGTGAAAATCACGCCAAAAATCTCTCGACAAAGTTGTAATCCTGCATAATTTTGTATCTATATATAATGTAGCCATAATCATATACTGCGGTACGCTGGAAGTAGAATTTTGATTTAGGCCCCTAAAATTTTCAAATTTTTTTGTTTATCGAAAACAGTGGAAAATCGTCAAATTTCAACGTTTCTTGCAGCTGAAAAGTGGGGTGTTCTAAAGCAATTGCAAATTGCTCTAATTCAAGGGCCTAAACAAAAATTCTAATTCCAGGGTTCCGTAGTAACTTGAATTGGCGGTTTCATTGATACTCATGGTTCCGTAATTGTATCTGTCTCCAGTTTCGAGATTTTTTGGCGCAAAAATGGGCATTCTTAGCAAAACTTTTAAAATGTCGGTTTTTCAAAATTTGGCTAATTTACGACAGCAGTATGGTCCTAAACTGTCTATTTTGCATTCTAACTTGTGTATTCATGCCTTTGGATCTATTGTAAATGTATATGTGTAAATGTAAATGCGGATACGTGTAAATACGGATTTCTCTCAGTCGGCAGGAATTTTTTATTTTCCTCCAATAATTAATTGAGGTGTAAGTTTAATCATTGAAGTCTAAACCAGAGTTGTATGCGGGCCGATTTTTCCGGCCCGCGCCCGGCCCGCAGCCCGCACCTTATGACCGCGGCCCGCAACACTCCGGCCCGCGGCCCGCACACGCGAAATCCGGCCCGCAGGTACCCACACGTAAAAATTGCGTCCTATGTAGTACCTGAGCACCAAAACTGATGTATTTTCAAAGATACTTCCGGATCCGGCAAAGCTTCCCTTAACTAAATGGGTATATACGCCATGAAAAATTTTTTGGGCTGGGATTTTGCTCATTTTTTCAAAAGTTTGTCGCATCCTTGAGAGCGAGTTTCTTTCAGCACCTTAACAAGCTTAACTAACCAGCTATTAATTGTACGAAAAATGAAAATTGGTTTTGAAAGCGGCGGCGCCACAGCTGCAGCAAACACACACAGTTTTCCCCATAACGCCGTATGCTGTGGAACTTCACTCGGCTGTTTAAGGCACTGGTTTAGTGGTTTCCTTTCGGATATTTTTGACTCATACGGCTTTAATCCTTTACTTAAATAGCTGAAACTTTCCAACTATGCTATTTTGGTGCTCTTTACCATTCTCGGACCAGTCCCGCATTTTTAGGTGAATAGATGGTAACTTTAGGTTTTTGCCACTATTCTCTCAGTAAGTAGTTGATACATCGGATTGGTTGTTATGGCTGAAAAGAGGACACCGAAATGAACATTTTTGCCTTTACAACCTACGAGCTATCTCCAGTGGTTAAGTCAGTATAATCAAAAAACGATTTTAAGGGTCAAAAAATTGTTATTTTCGAAGAAATCAGCTTTTTCAAAAATACTACCAAATTTTAACGGACAAGTTTGATCCATGTATATCCAATCGATACACAGTCTAGTTTACATTTATCAGTCTCAAAAACTACTCGACGGATTCCGGAGATTTTTGGCAGAGTGGAAATTCGAACTTTCGCGGAGGGATGTTTTTCTTGGTTTTGGCTAGAACATAATGAGTAGCAAGAAAACTCAATGCGCATTTGGCGGATTTTCTCGACAATGAAGACCTGCAGGCAGAGCCAAATCCAAAAAAACGTCCCTCAGCCCATATGTCCTTCATATCATGGCACAAACAGTGCATTTATCCGATTCTACAGTTTTGAAAAATCGATATTCAAAAATGTTTGGTCAATAATTCTGCTGCCAGATGTCAGTATGTCTGAAACTTTTTTGTTAATTTTGCTAGTTCCGTAAGCTCACCGAATATTTTTCTCAAGAGATACTTTGGTATAATAGATTACAAGTTAGACTTGTACATATTCAATACAAATAAAGCCTGTAGTTTTCACGGGTTTATACGTTTTACTCAACAGCTACAAGTTATTACTCGGTACGCTGATAATGCTAACTGAGTATATAGTACATGCTGAAGGTATCGAATGGCATAACGAAGTCAAGTAATGTCTAAAATTCTGAAATATTGCCTCCTTTTGTATATGATTTGGTATGTATGAAATTTCTAGAAAGCAAACTTAGCCCAAGAAAGTAGCCAAAATCGGCCCGCATCGGCCCGCGCGGGTAGTAAAATTCGGCCCGGCCCGGCCCAGCTCCGCGGGTACCCGCGGGTACCCGCGGCCCGCATACAACTCTGGTCTAAACATATGCACTGTCTGACAATCAATTGAAAGAATCAATCTTTACACTTCTGGATTTGTATCATTGAATTTGTTGAAAGAAAGAATTAAACTAATTAAATATTTAAAGTTTTTAGAATGCGTTTTGCATTCCATTTTGTAATCCGCAAAGCTAAGCGTATTTCTACCTCTAAGTCTATTTCTACATTTTAGATTGCTTTTCCGTTTGCAGCTTCTCCTTTTAGACCCTGGTTCCGTTTCCGGCGCTTTGCTCCCACCTTCATTTCCGTTTTTACACCCTGATTTCTGCTTCTGCTCGCTGTTAGAAACTTGGATTGAATGCACACAGGTAAAATAACTCACTAAACAGACTCGCGTTTAATCTAGTAGAATTTACTGGTCAAAAAAATACATCTTACTTAAACCCTGGATTTGAAGTTAAAATCAAAATGGTGGAATTGCCCTAAGCGGTTAATTTTTATATTCACTTGGGATTTCTAAGTATCAGCCAAGTTTATGCCATAAATATAGCCTATGGGGTTTAGACGACGCCAGTGAAATTCCATATATCAGGCACATTACTCTCACATCCTGCAGTCAAAACTATGCAAATAAATGTCCAATAAAATAAAAATCCTTGATCCAATGAAAATCCAATAAAAGTCCTTGACTGCAAAAGCTATGCTCGTTGAAGGAGGCGAATTCTTTCTTCAGGCAATGCTCCGCTTCGACAACACTGAATCTGCAGCGGATTCAACAAGTCCTGCACTTCTTCCAGGGATTTGTTCTTGGTTTCCGGCAAATACAGAATTAACACGATCGTGGTGATAACGAAAGGAACTCCAGAAAAAGCCATTCCGTAGTCAACGTGAATATGCTCTAGAATTGGAAAGAGCTGAATCTGCAGGCTACCAATTATACATTGTTGGACAGAATAGATGGCAAACCCGATGGACCGCAATCGTTGTGGCAGAAGTTCCGCCGCAATAAAATTCATACAAGTCAGGCCACTCAAAACGATTGAAATCCAGAGAACGACCGCACCGGCACCAGTATAAATAAAAAATAGGTTATAGATCCTAAAGGATCCGGCAAATAGGGCAATGCAGATCCAAACTTGCAGAACAATCACTGAGATTCCGGCCGTTGAAAGGATAGTTCGCCTACCAAATCGTTCCACAATACAGGCATTAAGGAGACAAAGAAAAATGGGACAGATCTGCCCAATCACACCTACAGTCTGAGCCGAGTCATAGGCTAAGCCTAAACTACGGCAGAGGTAGACAGAGTAACTGACCAAAACATAACGGCCAGATAAGGTGATGCTGCAACAGAGGCAAAAGGTTAACAGTAGGGCGCCCCTATGCCGTCTGGCTTCCTGAAAAATGCCAGACCTGCTCCCGTCCTGGACTCGATTCGTCTGTGCTTCTGCCAATCGACGGCACAGTTCGTCAAACTCAGCATTTTCTCCCTGAAAAAAGACCATACTGCCGAATGCCCGTTGCCTGTCCCCTTTCTTTGACAGTAGATATCGGCCACTTTGAGGAAATAGTGCCATAAATGGTGACAGCAGAAGGGATATTGTAGCACTAACCAGAAAAATATAGTGCCACAACCTGTGACCGCCCAATAGTTCCGGCATTCCAGCTACCATGCCAATCAGAAGTCCGATTTCTCGGAAAAACTGACAGGTTGCATAAAGTTTGCCGCGCATACTGGTAGGGGCCACTTCGGAAAAATACACTGACAACGATGGCCACGCCAGACCGTCTGAGAAGCCGGTTATCAGTCGGCCAAATGCCAGCATCCAGAAAAGTTGTGTCGGCTTTGCCAAGAATGAGCAAATGTCGCCCAAAACCGTCGGCAGAACGGCCAAGCACAGAAGATCTCTCCTAGACACTCTGTCGCCAATCAAAACGGCAATCATACCTCCTAGAAGGCCGCCCAGCAAATGGCATGAAATTGTAAGGGACCATATTGCAGTCATGGTTGTCTCGCTCAACTGATAAGCTGATAACATTTGATAGAGCCATTGGCGTATCGCCAGTCCAGCTTCATTCATTTCTGTCATTTGATAGCCGGCCGGAAACATCAAAGCTCCCGCGTAAACCGTTACAGCCAACCATAATCGTGCTTTGACGGGAATACGATACAGGACATTCATTTGTTCCGTACAGAAAAACAACCGATATTATGCGGAAGATGAGATTGCAACGGAAAACTAGTTTTTTTCTAAATCCAAGGTTTGGTATAAAATTTTGTGCAAGACAACTTGAAGGCTTCCTACTCTAATATGTCACAGAGGAAAGTTAATTAAAATGTTTGCATGGAGCTATACAGCTACTCAACCGTGGCCGTACTTTGGTATTTTTGTGGGAATTCAGCTACCTTCATTTCTATCGGCGATGGCTGGAATTTGAAACGTAAACTAGAACAAAAAAGGAGTCGTCACGAATTTATTTCTGTCATGAACTTTACTGTTCCAGAAACTCATTTTATGACATGCATGAATGGCATGGAGCGAATTAACTTTTACTCAACCGGGTTTTAGTATCCTGCTGTCCAACTTAAAAAATGTAATCGACTTTCACTGTATGAAATCACCATCTTCTGTTGGATGGGTCTACTAAAGAACTCACACAAGGCAATCGCGTAGTCAAACGTAAGAAAACTGTGCAAACTTCTATTGAGTTCTATTCGTCACTATGGGAGTAACAGCTTTTTATGATATTTGCTACTTTAGATGCGTTACGAATCTTTATTCCCAAACCCTAAATCTAAATTTAACAACAACAACAACAACAACAACAACAACAACACAAAAACAAAGCAGCTTAACGGTCGGAGAAACAACGAACTCTTAAAGCAGGGCATTTCTAGTGAAACAAAGTTCTACGGTTTTCAAATCGCAGTCACGTATACCTCCAGGACTTCAACAGAGCGGGATAGGGGCATTCTTTCATTCGCTTACGCACAAAGGACGGCAGCATTCTACACATTTCTCCTCTTTCCATGTCTTTGAGTTTCATTCTCTCAAGGTTTGCCAAATGCCAAGACATTGAAGAGGGTTTTCTTCCCCTCCCCTTAGCTGGCTTGACGCCTTGACAATCTCCCTTCACGTTAGCAAAATCAAGAGTTAATAATAGCAATAGTACGACACCGTACCCTTGCTAGTGTAATTGGCCTGTCATATGCTCGGAACAGCTCGGAACAAGGCCGAAATCTCGGGGGGGGGGTCACGGTTAACACTGTTAACCATGTGTTTATATGCGTTTGAACTAAAATGAATCTGATTGGCTAATCCCCGACCTTATGTCAAAATTACGTGTATAAGGTGACCCCCCCCCTGACATCTCGGGGGGGCTCAGCTTAACGTTGTTAAGCGTGTGTTCATATGCGTTTGTACTGAAATGCATTTGATTGGTTACTTAGCTATCGTAACCCTTATCAGTGCATTTCAATAGCAGCAGCTAGCTAAGCAGCCAATCAAATGCATTTCAGTACAAACGCATATGAACACACGCTTAACAACGTTAAGCTGAGCCCCCCCCCCCCGAGATCTCGGGGGGGGGTCACCTTATACACGTAATTTTGACATAAGGTAGGGGATTAGCCAATCAGATTCATTTTAGTTCAAACGCATATAAACACATGGTTAACTGTGTTAACCGTGACCCCCCCGAGATTTCGGCCTTAATGTGCCGAGTATCTGACAGGCCAATTACACTAGGAAGAGTCCCGTGTCATACTCTTCCTGTCGTCTACTCTTGGCAAAATGTACTATCCGAAATCCGAAGCATAAAATTAACTAAAACTTTCAAAGACTTGGACAAGACAGAGAAACGCATAATACACTAATAAAAAGAATAAGAATAAATAGATATGCTAAATAGTGTATGCTAGATTTAAAAGTTGCTTTTTGGCAAAGATCGGCTATAGAAAATGAAGATATCGTAGTGCTCTCCTTGCGTTGCCCCTGTACTTTAGCTGTAACTGCCTTCAAGGACAGGCAGTCTTTAGGAAACCAGACCAGAGTTTGCTTTAGACTCAAAATTGGCGTTATTTTTGCAGCCACTGCTTTGGCAGGAAAGCTAGCGTGATGCACGCTAACAGTTATCAGTCGATGCAGCATAATTGTAACACGGTTTTTTTTCCAATTGCTGTGCCCTTGCTCCCAACAGCACCTCGCTGCAAGGGTTTGGCAAAAGCATAAAGCACAATTTGAGCAACACGTTGGAATAAACTTCAACTGCCCTGAACTCACACACTAACTTGAATTGCAGTGTAACTGAAAGTGCATGCTGTTTGCATGGCAGGGGCAAACAACAAGTTGTTCAAAGCTTGGCCATAGCATGACACAATTTGAATCCGACTAAAATTAAAACCAAGAATAACACAAATGGCAGAATTTAAAGCAAAAGGACTGGCATCATAACTTCAGTGTATTGAAAATCGCCTTGCAGTAGAACGTGAGAGGGGCGGGAATTTTCAGTTCACAGACTTCGACAATTTTTTTGCGATCAAATTCCGATTCTGCATCCAAAATGGCGTAGTCAAATTTTGGTGAACGGAAACCTAAAATTGGGACAAAAATCGATGACGGACTAACAACTGCAAAACAGGGGGGGCCTAAAATTTTAATCAGCGAACTCAGTGCAGCAGTATCTGATTAAATCAAGACTAAAACACGAATTAACCATATTAGGTTAAATAATAACCTGAAATAGCAAGGACACAGAGTCCACGTTGCGCCTGGCAGCAGCAATCGTTCCACAGACACTATCAAACGCTAAAGTAGCTATGTATGCTACTTATGCTTATGCTATGCTATAAAATTCAGCTCATATTCCTATGCAATAATGAATTTTCAGTCCGTCCATTTGTTTTCAGATTTTCAGACTCATTTTAAGGTGCTGGTTTCCTTTCGGGTATTTATGACTCATACGGCTTTAATAGTTTACGTAAATGGTTAAAACCTACGAAATACCTATTTCCGTGCTCTTTAAGTCTTTAACATTCTGGGACCAGTCCCATATTTTTAGGCAAAAAGATAAGAAAGTATTGGGTTTTGGCCTTAGGCTCCCATTAAGTAGACAAGACACGGGATTGGTTGTTATGGCAGGAAAGAGGACACGAAAATGAACATTTTTGCCCTTACAAACTTTTGAGCTGTCTCCAGTGGTTAAGTCGGTATATACAGAGTTGTATGCGGGTCGATTTTTCCGGCCCGCGCCCGGCCCGCAGCCCGCACCTTATGACCGCGGCCCGCAACACTCCGGCCCCGCGGCCCGCACACGCGCAATCCGGCCCGCAGGTACCCGCACGTAAAAATTGCTACCTATGTAGTTCCTGGGCATGAAAACTGATGTATTTTGAAAGATACTTCCGGATCCCGCATATTTTTCTGTGCGTCTGATCTGAACTTAGTTGTTTACCAATTTACTGTTCTTAAAGTGGTAACAAAAGCTTAGCTTCCCTTAACTAAAAGGGTACACCATGAAACATTTGTGGGCAGGGATTTTGCTCATTTCTTCAAATGTTTGTCGCATATCCTTGACAGCGAGTATCAGCACTTAACGAGCTTAACTAACCACCTATTAATTGTATGAAAAATGAAAATTGAATTTGAAAGCGGCGGCGCCGTAGCAAGCACAGACAGTTTTCTCCATAACGCCCTAGGGTCTTATCTCGATTACCCCCACCACTCAAAATCCTTAAAACTTAACCAAATGAGCTAAAGAGAAAAACCAAAACCAAACTTACAATAAATAAAGGTACATAAACTATCAAATAAACCCATTTTTATGGACCACCGTTTCATATTCAACCATAGTTTCATCTGAGCCACTACGATCGTTATCAGCCGTAGCATCCATCTTCACTTCTCACAGAATCACATAACCAAAAGCATTGTAAGTGCATACACATATTTGGTACATAAAGGTGAACTTTCATATACGGATCGCCTTGTTATGCCCGACCAACCCGATTGAGGGACTCATCAGGGGCTTCCAATCAGGTTATTTTTAAGTTAAATAATCCCAAGTTAAATTTTGTAGTTAAAGGTCGTTTCGTCCCCTAGCGATCAACTCCAGACATTCGTGAAGTTATACATAAAGATTCACTTATACCTCATTCTGTGCGTGCAAACATTGAGTCACTAATTTCCATAAAACATCTACCGATTGATTATGTAAGATATCATTACTATATGAGAGTCCTTTAAGATTATTTAGAAAATGAAATTTAAGTTTTCTTTTTGAATAATTTTTATTAATCAATAGTTTAATTAGTTTTGATACCCGAAATACAAAATTATCAAGGTTAGTACATATGACTAAGTATCTACGTATTTCATTTAAATAAATTCTATATGCTACATTCTCTGAAAAATTACCTTTAATATTAGGAAACTTAACCACTGAAAAATTAAAATCATCTGTTTTATCATATACCCCACATTCGAACTTATTACCAATTATAGTTACATTTATATCTAAGACACGTGCATGGTCACTATTAACATTTTCTTTATTAAGTACTAATGTATCTGGATATATAAATAAATATAAATCATTAAATATACTGTTGTCGTTAATTACCGTTATATCATCAATATACCTAAATACATATCTAAGTTTGCTTAATAAGTTGAAGTCATGTTTATACAACAATTTTTTAACATATAAAAATTCGTAGTAAAACAGAAATAAATTAGCTAACTGTGGGGCACAATCTGTACCCATAGGTATACCCACAGCCTGTTTGAATATCTTATTACCACAGGAAAAGTAAAGGTTATTAAGCAACCACTCTATATTGGATAGTAAGTCTTCTTTCGATAAAATTATTCCTTTATTAGTATTAATACCCCATCTAGCACTGTTTTCGTAAACAATTATTTTACGATTAGAGTTATTAGCATAACCTAAGTTAATTACATATTTAAGAGCTACTATTATACATTCATGCCTAATGCTAGTATATACTTGACCAAAATCATAAGTATTAATTAATACTATGAGCGTCTCTACGTTTATTAAGTTTTTTAATAACATTAGATATTGCTGATGACCTATCAATTATCCAGAACATATTAGCTAAATGTCTAGTATTTTTCTTTATTGCATTAGCATACACATGCAACCTATCCATAATCAATTTTAGTGCCTTACCAACACCCTTTGACAATAAAATTGACCTTTAAAATTTGGTATGGGTATGTTTTCGACTATGATCAGCTCAAATATTGCAAAATTTTTCGATTTCGCGAAATTCAATTTTTTTGATTTCTAAGGGAGGACCAAGAAAAACCGAAAACTTTTTGTCTTCGATTTTGCTAAAAAGTTGTGCATAGGTTTCGGTTTCGGGGTCGTAGAACTCGAATCTGAAGTCTGTTTTTCGATTCAGCTTTTCGTTAGCTCAGCATACGCCTGTAACTTAAGCTTAAAACTTTAGCTTATATTAAGCTAACGAAAAACTGAATCGAAAACCGGACTTCAGATTCGTGTTCTACGACCCCGAAAACCCCTATACAACTTTTCAGCAAAGTCGAAGACAAAAATTTTTCGGTTTACCTTGGTCCCCCCCTTTAGAAATCGAAAATTCGAATTTCGCTAAGTCGAAAAATTTTGCGATATTTGAACTCAGCGTAGTCGAAAACATATCCATACAAAATTTTAGCTCATTTGGTCAAGCTTTAAGGATTTTGAGTGGTAGTGGGGGTAGTCGAGATACCTATATAAGACCCATTTTGCTGTGGAACTTCAGTAAGACGTTATCATGGATTTATATTTATATATGTGCAAAAACACGAATTTCCGAAATAAACTAAAAATTCAGTTTCTGCGCCATGAAAATAGGCGCTAAAATTATAAAATGGCATTTCGGCAAATTTGCTGACCCCCACTTTCAGTGCAAAACACCCTCAAAAAACTTCAAGTAGAAACCGCAGGATTCACGTTTGTAGATGATAAATAAGTTTCTACTTATAATTTCTACAGAACATCGTTGATAGTTTTCTCAGGAGATACTTTGGTGTAATAGATTATAGGTTAGACTAAATACAATACAAATAAAACCTGTAGTTTGCACTGGTTTTTATGTTTACTCAACAGCTGCAGGTTAATACTCGATCCACTGATAATACCAACTGAGTATGTAATATGTATATATAGTGCATACTGAAGGTATCGAACGGTATAACGAAGTCAAATAGTCTTTAAAGATAGGAAATATTGCCTCCTTTTGTATATGATTTGGAATGTATGAAATTTCTAGAAAGCAAAATTAGCCCAGGAAAGTAGCCCAAAATCGGCCCGCGCGGGTAGTAAAATTTGGCCCGCCCCGCCCCGCCCCGCGGGTACCCGCGGCCCGCATACAACTCTGGGTATATATAAACAAAAAACTGTTTTGAGTGTCAAAAAATGGCCATTTTTGAGGAAATCAGTTTTTTTAAAAATTACTGCCATAAGGACAAAGCAGGGTTATTTATACTCAATCGATACATCGTCCAAACGCACATCTGTGAATGCCAATTACCCGGACTTTATTGCTTTAAGCTAGAGATTTGGCCGAAAAACCATTTTGGCAAAACTGCGATTAGTTTGTTTTGAACATTGGCCCTATTTCTTTAAAGATTAAACGGATTAGATTAAAATTAATCCGCATTAAAGAACTAGCACCTCGGATTAAACGGATTAAAATTTAATCCAGCGAGTTAAACGAGTTAAACGGATTAAATTTAATCCTATTTCTTTAATGCACCTAGGATTAAAATTTTAGTCTAATCCTGTTTCTTTATTCACATTTCGGATTAAAAACTCAACGAGTTAATTTTAATCCGACCTGCTTAATCGCTGTTTCTTTAAAGATTAATTTTAATCCGTTTAATCCTCCGCCTGCATTTTCAACTAACTTTTAATCCTCGTGCAGCTACGCGGATTAAACGGATTAAAAGTTGGCGGATTAAAATTTTTAATCGCTGTTTCTTTAATGGCGGATTAAATGGATTAAAATCAACACGTTTAATCCGCGGATTAAAAATGGTCGGATTAAACGAGTTAATTTTAATCCGTTTAATCCGTTTAATCCTGCATTAAAGAAATAGAAATTAAAATTTTAATCCGGCTGCTTTTTAATCCGTTTAATCCGACCATTTTAATCTTTAAAGAAATAGGCCCATTGATTTCTCAAAAACTACTCGACGGATTCCGGAGACTTTTGGCAGAATCGAAATTCGTACTTCTGCGGAGGGATGTTTTTCTTGGTTTGGGCTAAAACGTATCGAGAAGCAAGAAAACTCAATGCGAAGTTGCGAAATTTCGTGTTACCTTGCATTTGGCCGATTTTCCCGATTGTTAAGAGCTGCTGAGCCAATTCCAAAAAAACGTCCTTATATATGCCCATATATATGTCCTTCATATCGTAGCGCAAAAAGAACTTTTGGCCGATTCTTCAGTTTTGAGAAATCGATTTTCAAAAATGTTTGGCCTATATGCATTCTGTTAGATCTCAGCATGTCAGAAAATTTCTGCTGTTCTTTTGCTAATTTTGCCAGTTTCGTAAACTCATGTGAATGTCCTCATTATAAGCTTTAAAACAATGTATTAAGCTCTTTCCAACTACCAAAATTGCGAAAGTTATAGCGTTTTAAAGAAATCACCTCAGTTGAAGTAGTTAAACATTGTAACTAAATTCTTTTAATTTCCAAGGCCCAAAGAGTAAGACCAGGAATGTCGTTAGGACAAGAAGATCAAAACAGGCTATTTTGTTTTGGGAAAAGTAAAGCTTAACTCCATTGCTGCTAAAAGAAGCTTGCCAATCGATGTATAAATTCATTTTGCAAAGGATCAGTCAGCTTCAACTATTTTTCTGTAAAAGATTTTCGCGAAAAAATCGGGTTGAGAAGAATTTAAAAAATTAACTCTTCTAACTGGTTCAACTTCACTCCAACTTGGCTTTCCTCCTTTTAAGGTGGTGATTCCTTTTTGGCACAAATTGTTGGTTGGCGGTGCAAATCAGGATGAAATTTGGCGAAACTTTCCGAAATACCTTCTTTTAGCGTTCTAACACACCACCGCGCAATCCCGGTTCAAAAATTCGAGATTTCCGATCAGGGCGGTTTTTCCCAATTTCTGAAAGTTTGGCGGCAGCTATACAATTATGACTATATTCATTCGAAAGATCTCGTTGCGCTTCACATCTTTGCTTTTTAAAGCAACTTTCTAGCTTTTTTCTAGCGTGCGATATAGCCGATTTTCTTGTTTTGGCGTCGAAAACTTGTCATTTTTGCAGAAATCAAATAATCCATCATTTCTTGAACTATGCAAGTCGTAAAATCAAACTAAGGGCATGGGGCATCGATCTGAAGGTCTCACAGGGGCAAATTATCCGACGCATGATTGTCTTCCAACAGCCATCCCGTAGGCTGCTATCATAAAAAATGTAGTTTTTGCAAAAACACGACCAATTTTTTCCAAAGATTGTGGAGCATTCACCATGCAAGCTGGAGGGCTGCTACTGAACAGATGTGTTCTGCACAAATATACCCAGGGACGT
Source organism: Trissonchulus latispiculum (assembly GCA_030248195.1). Classification (NCBI taxonomy): domain Eukaryota; kingdom Metazoa; phylum Nematoda; class Enoplea; order Enoplida; family Ironidae; genus Trissonchulus; species Trissonchulus latispiculum. Next base: position 35,999 of record JASAND010003268.1, on the reverse strand, counting down.
TTTTTAGTTTCCCCGATTACTGCTTTCTAGCTAAAGCAATCGCTTGACAAATTTGAAAAAAGTAGGCAAAATACAGGTTACGCACACATTTCAGCTTATTTCTCCATAACAAAGAGCGATTTCACAATAAATAAAAAATCGTCCCCAGCTATTTGATGGATGTATCGAATAATATAACCGATGTCCGATAAGTTATTGCGGTTCAAAAGATTACTACAAAAGCACTGCACAAAAGGATACCACCACCTTAAGGCCATATTTGACCCATTGACCTGAAATCGCACCAACCATGCCTAATTTTGACGAACTAGATTTAGCTAGCCGAACGAACATAACACCTATGCCAAATTTACCAGGAGGCTCTACTCTATGTAAAAATTTTACGTTGGCTATAACATCTAGAAAAAATGTTATCTGGATTTTTCCAGCCCAGTCAAGGTCGCACCACAGGCACACCAGAACCAAATAACATATTCCATCCATCCTGATGCTAGAGACATAATATCCTCTGCGTAACTGTAAATCTGCTTGGACTAGAAGTAGTAAACATGTCCCCTCCCCCCCCAATCGATAATCGGAACAGCTGCTTGTTTCTAATCAAATTATTGACTGACGTCTTTACATTGCTAAACTACGCTTACTATCATCACATTTAAGAAAACACAGCTGTTTTCTTAATATCAATTTCTTTATCAGGCATGATTGATTTTTCACACTACAAACACTACTAATCACTGCTTGCGTAATCTGCTTCACAGCTGATTACCCATTAACCACGTGCTTAGTTTATGCAATCATTGCTTACGCATTAATAGGTCGGTGTAACAGCTGTGTTTTGCTATAAAAAACAAGCCTACTTATGCTTACATTAAATTATCCAAAATTCTCATTTCTGTTAATGGGGTAGATATGTCTGTCAGAGGACACCCTAATTAATGCATTATTTCGAATGACGTACAAAATTTAATATTTGCTTGTTTACTGACGGCACTGTCTCTTGCATCGTGATGATATAAGTGATCAAGACGACATTAGCCGTCATATTAACAGAAATTTCTCAGCTGAGTAAGCGGTAAGTCACAGATTACGTAATAGGCAAGCTTTCTCGCCAAACATTCACAGGTTGTAAGCAGCTGCTTCGTCAATAAAAATGAAAAGCTCGACATGTTTTCCTTCCCAGACAAAAACAAATCAGCAGCCAGCCTATCCTCAGCTCCAATAACAACTCAAATTCATCTGCTTGCAAGCGATGGTACCACATTATTAAAAATTCTTCCTGATTAGCTATCACGTTGCCTGTAGGCGGAATCAGCTGCGCTGATTCGGGCAAGCTTGCAGCAAACTCTGCACTACATTCCCCCCCCCCCGCAGCACTTTTCATGACTGTTCTTTCATTTTTTAATTGCTATTCTTGAATCAAATATTTTAAATAATATCATAACAGTGGTAGCCAATTTGGTTTAAATATTAAAAATTAGCAGAACAAAGCATTGAGTCAATTCATCACCCCAACCTAATGATGGAGCAGTTCGGCATCTAGTAAGCCGCATGAATAACTCAATGGCATTTCTGTACCATTAGCTTACTGGTTTACTAACGGGTCTAAAACTGCACTAACAGACGCTGACATCAGAGAATCCAGGCGTTCGGAGACCGACAGAGTAAGACTTGCGTCAGAAATTTGCGTGCTTTAACTACAGTACCTCGGGATGGTTCTCTGTCATCGCTGTTATTATTTTTCTTTTTTTTTATTTTTAAAACGCTACGAGTTACCGTAAACATTGCACTACATTTTCAGACTAATAGATACCATTACAAATATAGGTTTACATTTAAATACAACTTCGAGCAATTTCAACAACGAATATGTCTCACAATGATATAATCGTGCAACGGGTACCAGTACATATGGTGCCAGTTTTACTTACATGTAAATTAGTGTAAGTACTTAATTTAAGTACGCAAGTATTTGCATACCTCAAGCAAGTAAATATTTAATTACCCAAGCACGTAAGTATTAATCATGTTTTAGTCTACGCTTACAGAAGAGTCAATTTAAACTTATACAAAAAAGTAATCCGACAAATACATGATGAAAAGATTTTCTAAATTCTCGCCATCATCTACCCGTACGTCGTTAATGGTGAGAATGTATTCATCTATACTTGTTCTTCCCCAACAGCGACTTGATACGCATCTAATGGTTCCATACTCTTATCATCACTAGTTCGTTCTTTTATCAATTATTTCCCTTATACATAAACAATGACTGTACTAATCACTAAACAATTACCCAACTCCAGGCCAATTGTCCTTCAGTTGCGTGGGATAAGATCATCAAAGGTTTTTTTTTCTGCTTTTGTTTGAGTAACCATCTTCTTCAGATTCTCTGATAATCTAAGCTACAGTACCCAAAAGTGTTTTAATATGGCTTGTCTTTTTCCGATCTTGCCAAAATTGCAGACAATTTCCTCAAAATGGGCATTAACTGTCATACAGTAGGTCGCGCTGTCCTCATTTCCACAATTTTTCTCCATCACTTACTACTGTTGTGATCTCAGCTTATGAGCGTACAAGTTCTGACGATGACGGTATTCTTTGAGCATTCTGAAACACTCAGCATTGCGAAGGAAAATTTACAGTAAGATGAGCCTAATTATAACTGCACCCTTTTATTGATTTCTTCCATTTACCGATTCTGGTAAGTCACATACGCGCGTCTCCCCCAACGCAACTAAGACACAAAAACTAGAGTCAAACCGTCATAAATACTAGCAATCCCAATTTGACACAGCGGCTCGCCCTAACTAAGTCGAACCGAACCCAACAATCCTAAAACCCATAAGGGTAAACTACGGCGCCGAACCGGTTTACCTATAGCTAACTTCTTAATTTACATACGCGTCAGTACTAACCCTAACTGGGCGCTACAACCTATACGGGTTCAAACCTTTTGTGGCGCTGAGCAAAATGTTCAGCACTACCGCCGAGGTCGTCTTACTGTAGAATTGCCCCCACCGCGCGCACTAATTCAGTCGAATCCCGGTTTACCTTAAGGGTTCTTCTAGTTCTTCTTATTGGCTCCCCCAAATTTTAATCTATCGCAATGTATTCACATGCAAGATTTGCTAAAGTAAGTCAGCATCGAATAAATGTTTACCCATTAAAATTTGGGTAGCCCTTAAGAGGGCTGTTGTGAACCGGGATTCGACCTTAGTTAGTGCGCGCCGCAGTGAAACGGTCTGTCCATGTGGCGAACCTCGGTCCGATAGTTTACTGAACGAGTTTTGCTCAAAAGCTCCAACAAAAGGTTTATTTACGTAAGTATTTGTAATCCACTTACAAGATTTGCACAAGTCACTTACGTCAGGGATGGGTAAGTACTGACGCAGTATGTTGTAAGGCTTACCGTCAGTAGATGGAAAGAAATTAATAAAAGGGGTGCTGTTATAGTGAACTCATCTTACTGTAAATTCTCCTTCGCAATGTATGAGTGTTCAGAATGCTCAAAAGTATACCGTCATCGTCAAAGCTTGTACACTCATAAGCTGAGGGCTCACAATACTACAGAAACTGACGGAGAAGATTATGAAACTGAGGACAGCACTGACACTTATGACAGCAGTGCTAGTAGAGAGAAATTGTCACAATTTTGGCAAGATCTGAAAGAACAAGCCATAGCAAAACACAGGTTGCGCTTAACTAGGATATCAAAGGAATATGAAGAAGATGGTTACTCAAACAAAGAAGCAGAAAGAGAAGCCTTTGATGATCTTATCCCACGCATCAGAAGGACAATTAACGGCCTGGTGTTGAATAAATTTGCTGAGTTCATTGAATTCGGTAATGATCCCATTATAAAGGAGATAATTGATAAAAAGAACGAACTAGTGGATGATAAGGGTATGGAACCATTAGATGCGTATAAAGTCGCTGTTGAGAAGAACAGAAGTATAGATGAATACGTTCTCACCAATAGCGACGAGCGTGTGGAAGATGATGGCGAATTAGAAAATCTTTCATCGTAGGTATTTGTCGGATTACGACTTTGTGTAGAAGTTTAAATTGACTCTTCTGTAAGCGTAGACTTACAAGACATGATTAATACTTACGTGCTTGGGTAAGTAAATACTTACGTGCTTGGGTAAGCAAATACTTACGTGCTTAGGTAAGTACTTACACTAATTACATGTAAGTAAGGCTAACCTTATTGCTGGCCTTACGTTGCACGAAGACATTGTGTCATTGAGGCATATTCGTTGTTATTGCTTTGAAGATTGTATTTAAATGTAAACCTGTATTTGTAATGGTATCTATTAGTCTAGCAATGTAAGTGCTGTTTGTCGTAACTGTAGCGTTTTAAAAATAAAAAAAGAAAAATAATGACAGCGATGACAGAGAACCTTCCCGAGGTGCTGTCGTTAAAGCACGCAAAGTGCTGAACAAGTCTTACTCTGTCAGTTATGAAACCTGGTTCTCTGATGCAGCGGCTGTAGTGCAGTTTTAGATACGTTAGCAAACAGTAAGCTAATGGTACAGAAATGCCATTGAGTTATTCATGCGGCTTACTAGATGCCGAACTGCTCCATCATTAGGTTGGGGTGATGAATAACTCAATGGCATTTCTGATGCACTTTTAATATTTAAACCAAATTGGCTACCACTGTTATGATAGTATTTAAAATATTTGATTCAAGAATAGCAATTCAAGAATGAAAGAACAGTCATGAAAAGTGATGCGGCGGGGGTGGATGTAATTGCAGAGTTCGCTGCAGGCTTGCGCAATCAGCGCAGCTGATTACGCCTGCGGGCAGCGTGATAGCTAATCAGGAAGAATTTTTAATAATGAGGTACCATCGCTTGCAAGCAGATGAATTTGAGTTGTTATTGGAGCTGAGAGCTAGGCTGGCTGCTGATTTGTTTTTGTCTGGGAAGGAAAACATGTCGACTTTTTATTTTTATTGACGAAGCAGCTGCTTACGCAACCTGTGAATGTTTGGCGAGAAAGCTTGCCTATTACGTAATCTGTGACTTACCGCTTACTCAGCTGAGAAATTTCTGTTAATATGACGGCTAATGTCGTCTTGATCACTTATATCATCACGATGCAAGAGACAGTGCCGTCAGTAAACAAGCAAATATTAAATTTTGTACGTCATTCGAAATAATGCATTAATTAGGGTGTCCTCTGACAGACATATCTACCCCATTAACAGAAATGAGAATTTTGGATAATTTAATGTAAGCATAAGTAGGCTTGTTTTTTATAGCAAAACACAGCTGTTACACCGACCTATTAATGCGTAAGCAATGATTGCATAAACTAAGCACGTGGTTAATGGGTAATCAGCTGTGAAGCAGATTACGCAAGCAGTGATTAGTAGTGTTTGTAGTGTGAAAAATCAATCATGCCTGATAAAGAAATTGATATTAAGAAAACAGCTGTGTTTTCTTAAATGTGATGATAGTAAGCGTAGTTTAGCAATGTAAAGACGTCAGTCAATAATTTGATTAGAAACAAGCAGCTGTTCCGATTATCGATTGGGGGGGGACATGTTTACTACTTGATCTTCCATTAGCAGGGCGCACACAAAAATCTCACCTGGGCCCCTATGAGGGGTAACCCTTTCACAAAGGTTATGAATTCCATACCACTTGGTTGGAAGAAGGGGTCCAGTAGCAATCAGGGTCCCTCCGAATTCATATTAAAACATTTTAACCAATTGAAAATTAATAGTTATACCTACCATTGAAAGAAATAATTGTAACCCCGGAGGGTGACTTATGTTTCCAAATCTTGGGCAATAATGAATTAAGTTAAATGTCATAGTGAAATGAGACTCCACAGTTTCTATCATTCAAGCAGTGTACTAGCACTGGTTAAAATCAAACGCATAAACCCTAATATTTATTCCGGCCATAATCAAACAAACAGTAGTTTTAAACTAGTTTTAAATATAATTGTTTAATTAATTCATATCGCTTAGTTTTTCTAATTATTGATCAGTAGACTCACTATAGTATACCACTGCATCCTATTCACGAAGGATACCAGTGGTGTATACCACTACTAAACATGAAAGGTTTTTATTTTCGCCATACCACTAGCAAACCGTTGAAGAGGAACAGAGCTTTCAGAATCGGTAGCCAACCAATTGGTTTTCTACCACTGGTATCCATACCCCAGTGAATACCATGGTTGGTCCAGCGTTATAATACGGGCCCTAAAATTTTTCAAATTTTCCAATCCCAAAAATTTACTGGAAAACGCGCTAATTATGATATCACTAAAGACCAGCTGGACTAACTAACAAAGGCTAAAACCGAATTTCAGAAAGTTTTAAATTTATTCTGGAAAGCGAAGTGAAGTCTTTATGATGGTCGTCACGGAGGGCGCGACAAATTCCTCAAGGGCGATGTTCACCCCACACATAGATTACAGCGGAACCCCAACCAATGGCAATTCAACGAGTAAACTAAGTCTTAACTGAACTTAACTTCTTAACTGAAGTACTCTTAACAAGTCCGGAGGGGGATCTTTATTTTGAAGATCCAATGCAGTTGTATGCACAAATGTCATTTTCTGCTTAATTTTTTCAGTCTTCGAATCGCAAGAGTCAGCCGTCCACACTTGGATCCAACCCTGCCCTATCATTTTGACCTATATTCCACGGTCAATTACTTTCAACAGGAAGGAAAGTCCTATACCTAAAGCTTAGAATCTAAAAAACAAGATCTAATACTAAACAAAACTACGTTTACTCACGGATACAGATAATCATAAATACATACGTGCATATAACAAAACAAATATTATAAACTTGACGCATACAGACATAAACTTTACCAATTGTTACATACTTCAAACACCAAAACAGACGAAAGAATAGAAATCTAAGCATAACAAGTGACACGTCAGGACCTGCATCGTTAATTTTAGCTATGTAGTTATTAATTATTATCCGGCAAAACATATAACGTAGTCCCACCCTCCAGAATCCCACTCTACGGTTGCTACGACTGCTCTAAAACAGCTAACGCACACGCCTGTCTACTCTGCCGTTTCTCGCCGTCTAGTTGGGCATTGCTTTCCCGATTCTTTCTGTTATACAAGTTTGTTTTGTAGTACACTGTCTCGTCCCTCCCTGGTTTTGTTGTAGATGTCTTGGGATGTGTTCGTCCGCCCGTTGGACCCAATCTGGCCCATTGGTGCGAGAGTCCTGACTGCGATCCCATGGCCGGGGACCAGACATGTGCAGGAGGGAAAGTTCTGGGGTGGGTGAACCGCCGGCCAGGGGCCGCCGGAAAACCGGATTTTTCGGTTTTTGCCCAAAAAACCGGAAAAATCCGTACTCAGGGGGGGACCCCTCTGGAGGGGGGGGGGTGAACCCCCCCAAGCACACGTATGCCGGGGACGGCTTTGGCTCTGGCTGCAAGCTGGAGGATGGAGATCTGGTCAAGTCTGGAGTCCAGGTGTTTTTCCAGAGCCCTGCCGATACTATCTGGAGGGCGAGCAGAGCTACACCTGCATTGGATCAGAATGGATGCCCAAAACTGAGCCAGAGTGGCCTATCTGTCAGGAATTCAGCATGTCTGTTTTTAAGTATTAGTTTTTCATTGGTTTGGAAGAACACAAAGACTTGTCACTATTTTGCTATGCTAACGATACTAACTGTATATTAAAGATGTTTAAAAACGTGAATGTCTCCGAAGTGTATGGTGGAACGCTGGCTTAGCTTGCCATAGCATTGTTTTTTCTAAGAAAAATCTATCGTTGTGGCTGTAGATCTTTAGTTCGGGAAAGCGAAATTATATGAATGCTACTCTTATGTTTGGAATATCCTATCTTTATCGCAGTGATTATCATGCTGCCCTCCGCGGTCCATACGATAGACAAGAGGCGGAGAAACGATGACCATAACTTTAAGTTAAACTGATGTGGTGTTTCCTGAAGGTCGTAAACCAGTCTACACCCAGGGATTTTTGAGGTCCTGAACTACCAAAAATCAGAAAACCTTTTTATCGTTTACTTTCTTTAGTCAGAATTTCATTTGTCAGAATGTCGTTAGTTAGAATTTCATTTACCAGAATTTTACTGGTCAGAATTTCATTTTTCAGAACTTCACTAGTCAGAATTTCATTTGCCAGAAATTCACTTGTCAGAAAAGTGCAAGACTGAATAAAACAAATAATTCATGATTTCAATGCGACTTTTGCTTGGGAAGCTTAACCATAACGATACCACAATACTAGAAAACACTGACTCAGCCTCAGATTTAAACAAGTGCCAAAATAAGAGTGCAGCATATCAATAGGTCAAATGCATCACGACATTGGGTCAGATTAGCTAATAACGCCTCCACTTCATATCTCCTATTTCTACTCTACTCTACCCTCGTACCTCGGAAAATTGTAAACAATTTCCAGAAACTGCCTTTTTCTGGTCACGGACGACAACAGTATCTGCCACTCTAAAATTGTATCCATTTATGATTGTTTCCAAACTATGTATGTATGATTGATATACCAAGTTTGAATAATTTGACCTGCTGCTGTGTAAAATCTGGTTGTTTCACAAAAAAGTTACACAGTTAAATAAACTTATACCTATCCAAAACGGCTCCTACAACTAGGAGGTACCAAAGCTCAACAAGTTATATTTTAATTTCAATTTTCAGTAGTTTCAACAAAGCTCTCTCAGTTATACTAATTTCAGACTGCGTCCCCAGGCTAATCTGCAATTTTACCATCAGCAGCCGTAACTAATCATATTAGATTCTGTTTTAAACTGGAGGCAAATCTAAGCAAACTCCAAAATCAAAATCCTAAACCAATTTCAACAGCATCGCTCTGTGTTCTTCACAACAAGCTAACCAACCGACTTCAGACCAGCACAAGTTAAAACCACTTTATTCAAGCTGAAGCGACATTTTATAGTAAACTGCAGCAAGCCACAATGATTATATAAAGTATACCACAACAGTACTTGATCAGTAAAACGTTAAGCAACTACAAAACAAAATCTAACAATGCTTACTCAGTGACAGCAATGCATACGAACAACAGGAGGCCTAAATTAAATGGGCAAATAAAACCACAAAACGGCAAATACATGGCTACTTCTGTACTGAACAAAAGTTAACCACTTGCGATCTATGTATAGATACTAAAATTTAATCAGACTGCAACAACAAATTACGCTTTACAAAAGCAAGAATATATACGGTTTAGGGTATGGCTACAAGCAACAGAGAAGCACTCAATGCTTATATTCCAGTCAAATTGTACCGATTTACCCATCTTAAAGAGTAAAACGGTTAATTTCGACTCCCCTGGTGCTGTGCTACAAGAGATAATATCTAACTCACGCCAACGAATATGCCCCTTCAAGTCGGCCACAATTTTTCAGATAGGAAAGATTTTTAGAGTAGGTAAATGTCTCAAGTTAGACATCACCGGTGAGTACACACAATAGATTAATACGAAAGTTATATACCCCGAGCAGACAAGGGGGGGGGATAACAGGGAACTGAACACAAAAATAGATTTAAAATTAGCAACAGAGCAAACGCCAAACATGATAAATATACGCACATACCCTACATACGTAACGTACACACATACATATCTAAAGCCTAGTCTAAAATAAATAAATATATAAATACAACGATTACGCCATAAATATCATCATTAAAAGCAATAAGTTAACAGGTACGTTATCTAAATACAGAGCACAGCAAAGTCACACCGACGCACATATAATGTGATTACGTGTACATACATTATACATGTATAGACCTAGTTTGCTTGACAACACAGTTTACAGCAAGAAAAAACAAGGTCTAACAAAAGCACGATAATGACGAAAAAACTATAATATATTCCACTAAATAAATAAATAAATAAATACTGCCTAGAGACAACAAAAATAGAACAGAATCAAATCATTCAATGCTCCGCCGAAAGAGCACAGCAAATTGTAGTATAAAAATGGTCAATGCTGTTATGAACTAATATTACGGCGCTTCATTCAACTACTACAAATATATTTACAAAAGCAACATTGTTTTATTTTTTATAATATACACTGTACATCCGCTTACTTAATGTTTCGTTCATATTCGAATCAAGCAAGCAACAAAGTTATTGATACAGATAGATATAATAAACTATGGAACATTTTTACCGTGCGCAAAACATTGCGACAAATTAATAGCCTATCAACTTTTTTCTGCCACAAAAAGAGAAATCGGAAACACTAGTTCAGAGAGGTTAATCTAAACAATAGAAAGTATATATATACATACTTGATGAGACCTAGTTACACAATTTACTATAATTCAAAGTTTGTCAGAAAAATTCATTCATATTTTAAAATCAAATTGATGTATCAAATGTTGCGCGCGGTTATCATTGCATTCTAAAATGGAGCCATAAGGCTTCAGTCGTATATCCCACAGAAGTACGGGGAGCCATATTTATTCTTTTCCAGGCAAATTTACCACCTTACCTAAAAATCTGTTTCAACAAGAAACGTTCCTACAGCAAAGAGCGCTATAAATATCCTCCCCTCGTCACAGAAAAGGCTATATATATGCGTACGTATTAATGTCTTCTCTGACAAGCTATTTATAGTAACTGAAATGTAAGCCTCTCCGGGAAAGCACTAATCTATATGTATATATCATCATATAAGTACGCATATAATAGCTTTAAAAGGCAGAGGAGGTTGGCGGAATAAAGCACAGATTTGCTGGGCCAAACAAAGAAATATAAACATTACAAACAAATCAGAGAATACGCAACTAAATATAAAGCAAGACTAAATGCTGCTTAAAGTATAAATACACAGTTGTGCCAACTACAAGGAACTTCAATCGTTCAGTCAAGAGTACATAATAGAGAAGATTATTACACTAAGCAAACTCTCTATATAATGAGAGTATGTACTATGAACGATTCCCGTTTAGGACCACTTCTCCCACATATCAACAAAATAACTTGAAAACAATTATCTAAAGGAAAGTCCTTCCCCTACAATAAACAACGGCATAGTTCCAACAGCTTACTCCAAGAAGACTGGAGTGTCCCAAAATCCGTGGCTACAATTCTTCGCGAAGATACAGTACAATTTTAAAATTCAAATCAAATTCAATTTAACAAATTTAAAATGTTTGATCTGTACCAGCTAAACTTTACGAGAAAACCATGATACGGCATCGTATCTTATGCAGGTAATTTCTGACATTTAAAGTGATGTAAAGCTGATGTCATTATCTCTGATGTCATTTCAATTTCCAGCAATACTTGGTGTCCTAGTGAACCCGACCAATCTTTCAGAGGGAAGGGAGGAAGACTTCCCTTAAAAATGATCCTGGCTTTTTCCTGTAGGGGGAGGGGGGGTCAGTCCCCCACCAGTCTTCAAAGGTCAACAGAAAAATAGGGTTTTCAGGGTAAATTTTTGGCGTCGCCGGACTTTTTTGATCTTCTCTAACATTTTTTAGCTATTTTAAGCTTAAATGCAGTGTTTTTCGCCGACGGCTTACGTGTAATGTTACACACCTCGCCAAAACTTTTTGCTATTTTTCAGGAAAAAGTGTGTAACTCCCTAAACTTTTCTAATTTTCTTGCGTTTTGTTTGCCACGTATATATGTACGTTTGTATATAAGTTTATGGGAATTTGTATATAATGGGAACCAACTATTTCGCGGTGTTTTAGAAGCAGCTTCTTTATAAGTGAAAATCAACGAGATTTAGTTGGGATGATTTTGACTTGATAGAAAAAATAAAAATAACAGTGCGCCGAAATTTTCTCTTGAAAGGCCTTCTATAGCACAAAGATTTGCTGGAAAACAGCTAATATTGTTCAGAAATTGAAGGATTTTCTATTTCTAGTAGAGTTGAGTAGTGCTGTGTTTATTCAAACCCCTCAAAAATGTGGGCGAAATTTTGAAAAAATCCATAATGGAAACTTGTTGAAAGATTACGTAATCTGGCATAAACTATATCTTTGTCTAAATTTACTTCTTACAGAGAAATTATCTGAAGGAACTGCTTTATTTGAAAATAAGAAAAAAAGAAGAAAGTCGTAACATGTCATGTCATGAAAGCCTATTCGCAAATTTATATGAAGGGAAGTGAATGAATGAACAAACGTAGTAAATACGAACCGATTGTTAAGTACATATAATATAGAAAAAGCGAGTTCTTTCCGTATACAACACCAAAAATAAAATATAAGAAATGGGGTAGAAGGGGTCTGGGGGGCGAAGCACCCCAGAAACGGTAAATTATGTGGAAACATATTAATGCGCATTGGAAAGAGTTCCTACTATTTGGCAAAGCTTGTCCAAAATTTTTGTGTAATGTGACACAGTCACCAAAAGTTTTTTGCTATTTTCCAGAAAAAAGTGTGTGTGTAATTACACGCGTTTTTGAGCAAACAACACTGCTTAAATGTAAGTTAAAAATAGCAGCAACAGCAAAAATAGCTAGTTTTTTAAGCATTTTTGAAAATATTTCGCCCCCACAGAAATCGGTGTCCCTCCCAGACCTGGGGGCCGCCCCCCAGACTTTCCCCTCCAGAAAGTTTGGCCTAGAAAAAAAGCCAGCAATCCACCAACATATCCATAAATGTTAAACTGAAACATCAACACTAGCCAGGACTACGCAATAACCAGCAGAATGTAGAGATAAAAGTATAACACGTACGCATGTAATATGGGTATGTCTATACATATATATTAAATCATATACATTATCTACGACACATCCATACAATAAAAAATCCAACGGCAAAACAAACAAGAAAAATTCTAGATTTTGGCACTGGCAGATAACAACAGCAAGCACAACAGTACAGTAATAAAACAGTACAATACAAATACATATTGATCATCACAGCATAGACAGGTTTTACTCCACAGCACGAGAGGGGGGAGGGCTTGGGATCTGCTACCGTAACTCGTGCAGACAGCACTGATTTAATTTTTACTGGTCGCAACCAATTCGGCGACTCCCCCCCTTCCCCAGCTTGAAAAACACTACATTTAGTTCACTTTAGCCGTTCTTGTACAAACGTCAAAATTTTCACAAAAATATTTCAAGATTCTGCCCGCCCCGCCCTAAGATAAGCCAGCGGCAGGCCGCACGTGGTTACAGAAAGCAGAGGAATCGTAGTATGTTTAGCATTCTGTTAACCTTATTCCTTCCAGAGAATCAAGGGTTACAGTAACCGGCCCCAAGGAATCACGTAAACTGTACGTACGTACGCATACTCTGCAATTAACGAAATGATAGTGTAGAAAAAGATTAAATATTAATTACCTACATACACACAGACTCGAAAAGATCACAACACACAAGAAAACAATGCAAAGAATGGTCAAGGCTGAAAATAATGACGAATACTACTGAGACTGACATACAGACATGTATATACGTTATATACGTACGTACGCACTGTTTAGACTAAAATATGTAAACTGCAACTGCAAGCACAGCACAAAACCAAACATACAGATATAGTAGATACTAGCAAAAAGAGGTAAAATAGAAATCTTAATACCACCAACAGTACACAATACTGTTATCAGCGCAAAAACGATGCTATCTTGCTAACGGCTCAAGCACCCATCAATCACCACGAAAACACCTTGGTGACTTAGCGAGCAGAGCATAGTGTTTGCTATGCTTTGTGGCATACCTACTCTTATCATTATGTACTTTTAATTCCTACAAAGTCTTGTCAACTCTTGCTAAGTCACTTTAGCTAGAGCGCTAACTATGGTTAGATTTGTTCTGGACACACGCAGCAGCAACACTAATCTATACAGAATAGGATAAGAGAAGGGTAAGATAGGAATCAGATAGGACAACGTTGGATTCCCCCCTCAGAAGTCTTAGCGAAACAATTTATTCGCGGACGGATGCTAACTTAATATTTGTCCGGCCGCGCAAACTTTAACTTGAAATGCTACAAATGTATATAGGACAGACCAGTAAAGAGGAACAGGAAAAGAGACAAGAAAAACGAGGGAACAAAACAAAACAAACAAACAAACAAACAAACAAACGAACAATGACAAGTCAGAATACTCTGAAAAAGCACCGGTTAATAAACGAGGCATTAAAACTATACACAGAGATTTGTCAGCCCATACACTCATACTCACACTCATACACATTCACACTGAATTAATCTATATCAGGTTACAGAGATTACAAAACAAATTCAGTTAAACCCCCATTCCTAAAGACGTGGACTATAAAAATTACCACAGCTGCAACGACTAAATTTAGCCACAGCTATAGTAGTTAAGTTAAAGTTAATATGATAATGTTATAGTAGAATAAAAATTTTAAATTTATATACATAAGTTAAGAATTAATCGAATAGACCCAGGTACTACAGACCAGCGCCCAGTACAAGAACTATCAGCATTGTTTAAGAGTAAAATTATTCCACAACTCAAAAATTACAAACAGAAAGGAACCCAAACACATCTTGTTAAGCAGGAAAAATTTTCCCCAAATTTAGGAGTTTCCAATAAATTCCGTTTCCCCCAACAAACGCAAGAGCTTTCCATCTATCAAAACAATTAATAAGCAGAAAGGTAAAATTAGAAACCGAGATGAAAAATTGGCTATTTGAAATAATTTTGTACATAATATATGATCGTACAGCATGCATACATTGAGATACAGAGTACAATCTTTATAGGATTAAAACTCAGCTAGCTAGCTACCATGTCAATATCGCAGGAACCAAATAAACCGACTAAACACAAAACAATACTAACAATAAAACAGTAACAGAAATAAAAACAGCAGTGACACCAATTATGTACAACGAACAACATTACGACACGTATATGTCATTCCATGTCAAGAGTAAAAGTTTACACAAAAGCCACAATTATACAACAACAACAACAACAACAAACTTACACTAACAGAATACGCACGTGTGACGTCATCGGTACGGTAAGGTACAAGAACAAAAACAGTGTAATTCTCATTTTACCTGATCGGCGCAGGCTTCAAATTAACTACGATAATTGTTAATAAGAAAAGGTATAACAGATATTAAAACCTGGTCGTTACAGAAGCGGGGAGAAGGGGGGCAACGTTGGTGGAATAACGAAGACATAATTATATATATACTTACGTAAACAGTTTGCTAGAAATAAATAACATAATATGTACGCATATATAGGTCTATGCAATTGGCAGGCTTAATATTAACAGTTTCTGGAGAGATTATGGGCGCGGGGGGGGGGGGGCGAGGAAAGAGGTTCTCTACCAAAAACCACCAAAACAAGGGAGGGGCCTCGGGGGGTCAGTTTAAAACGACAGAGGACCGTTCACCCTTGCGTCCGGTCAGGAGGTACACATCCATCCCCGAGTCGATACCCTTCACCTCGATGTGATCACGAAACTCAAACGTATAAACGTCGTCCAGAATCTCCTTGACCCGTTCGCTGACCTGAACTCGACCCTGAACCCCGGTCGAGTACATCCGGCTGGCAATGTTGACCGTATCGCCCCAGATATCATAGTACAGCTTCGTGGTCCCGATGACCCCGGCCGTCACCGGGCCCACATTAAATCCAATCTTCATGACAAAATCAAAACTGAGCATATCCTTGTTAAATTCGGAGAGGACATGCTGCAGGCTGAGGGCAAATTCCATCAGCTGGTACATGTGGGCCTTCGGGTGGCTGGCCTGGTCGCGCTTCCGCGGGTCCAGACCGCTGGCCGCCATCAGCGTGCTCCCGATCGTTTTGATCTTTTCCACCTGATTGTACTCCGGCCTGTCCAGGAGGTCATCAAAATCGCCCACAACCTCGTTCAGGACCCTCAGAAATTCCCTCCCACCCTGATAGGACTCTTCGTACATATCGCCCCAGTTGACAATGCTGGCAAAGAGGACGGCCACCTCTTCATGATTTTCCGAATACTTCGATGCCGACTTCAACTTTTCCAGGACAAAGTCCGGTATGATGTTGGTCAACAGCCAATCCGCCTGCTCTTTCATAGCCTTCATGTTGGCAATATCCTGCACAGACTGAATGTCCCCATAGAAGCTCATGCGAAAGATCAGCTCAAACTGACGATTCAGAAAGGCTACCAACAGTAGGGCCAGTAGGGTGTCCAGAATTGACTCAAATCGATAGTAACAGGGACCGCTGAAGAACAGCATACGAAAGCCTAGCGCACCCGGCCCAAGGCCGGCCAGGGCCGGACCGGGCTGGGCACCGCCGCCCGGCCCCTCGCTCTGGGGCAGCAAAGAATCATTCGTCCCAGATTCTGAGGGCGCTCGATAGATCCGGGCCGAATCGGTAGCGCCCGGAGCCGGCGACTGAACTGAAACGGATCGAATGGGATCACCGGTCAGACTCTCACTGATACCACAGAAACACTGATGATTGTTGATCAAAGGCACTAGGATCAGTACCAGGACTAGGAGGGCAGCCAGTAGGGTCTTCAGCCAGTTGGTGATCTGACTGAAGTTACAGTGGGCCAGCAGGAGGGCATAGGCAATGTAGAGGACGACCAACTGAACTGGTTCCTGCCGGCTGCAGTCCAGATTGGCCAGGGCAGCGCCCAGGGGCAGTTCGATCAGGAGGAGGGCCAGAAGGTGCCGGGGATACCAGCGGGTGACTAGGGACGGGAGGGACCGGTGCCGGATCACGTGACCAAAAAAGTAGACCAGGAAGCCGAGAAGTAGGGCCGTGGCCAGGCCGAAATAGGTCAGCCAGGCCCAGTTGCGGGCGCCGAAGGCTACGAAAGCCGTCAGGGACAGGAGCACATACAGCACGGCGGCCACCACGATATCGACCAGAACCGAGTATTTGGGAGCGTCCACTTTGTCCTCATAGGTGTCTGCATAGCGACTGTCAGAGAAGCCACGAAAATGGTCCCTATAGGCCAGTTCATTGGGCCGGTCACGGAAGGTGAGGAGCCATCGGTTGATGGCATCCTGATGCATCAGTAGGGGGCGTTCCTCAGCAGCCAGGGCATCCGCTAGACGGCGGTCTGTGCGGTCTTCCAGGGCTCCGGCTCGTGTGATGGAAATGACGCTTTCCATGGCCTGAGTGGGCCGAATCGAGTCAGAGGAGACCAGATCTACGGGGGAGCCGGAGCTCCCCCCACCGGCTCCCCCGGCGCCCCCGCCAAATCCCCCGCCCACGCCGCCAGCCATCATGACGGCTCGATCGTGAACACCGCTCTCCAGCAGGGCGTTCATGGAGAAGGATTTGCGCGGTTCCATCAGACGCTGAAACACGATAGCCAAAAAAGATAAACATTTTCAAAAAATGCAGAAGTATTAATATAGTTAAATGAACATTAAAAGTAGATAGGTAGGTAGGTAGGTAGGTAGGTACATAAAATGGTGAAAAGCTCTAGCCTTCTCTTTACAGCCATACAAGACCAAGGGATCTTTCCTATTTTATCCCCCTAGACTAATCATTTTAAAAATTTGACCAATCGAGCTAAAACTTGGCATGGGTATATATGTTTTCGACCATGCTGAGTTCGAATATTGCACAAACTTAGTAAAGAGTATAAGCTAAAGTTGTAGGCTTGTAGTAGGCTAACGCAAAGCTGAAGCGAAAAACAGACTTTCGATTCGTGTTCTTCGACCCCGAAAACCACTACATACAACTTTCGAGAAAAATCATAGACAAAACTTTTTCGATTTACCTTGAGGTTTGCGAATCAAAAAATCTAATTTCGCAAAATCCTTAATCCGAAATCCAAATATTTGAACTCAGCATGGTCGAAAGCATACTCTTACCAAATTTTAGCTCGACTGGTCAAATGTTAAAAATTTTAGCACAGGCGGGAAAGGGAGTAAATGGAAAAGACCGAAAAACTGAAAGTCCTTTTAGATAGGTATGTCAACCAACGCTAACAATAAATCTCTCAAGTAGAATCACTGAGGCGGCAAATGGCTTCAGTAATACCGCAAAACATCTAACTGTCGATTCGGAAAAAATAAGTTGGTTAAAATTACATACGTATTGTTAATTTCAATTTGCTAAAAATAAACATTAAAACCTCAGAAAGGTCAAGATCTTGGAAAATCTATCTTCACAAAGTTTACTTTTATACGATATTAAGTTTTGGTCCGAAAAAAGTCCTGAATATCACCGATAAAAACAGGAGTCTGAAAGACAGAAAGTGAAATGTTCTGTTGAATTTCTTGAATTTTGTTGGCTGGCGATGAATTGCAAAATAGGAAAAATAGAAAAATTCAGCATGGAAAGGATCAATACCCGGTGCCAGCCAAATCAAAACATCACAAGACAAGCGCCCGTTTGCACCAAATAAGTTTAAGTTTATGATTAACTTCAGTTTAACTTATGTTTACGATTAACTTTGGAATAGATAAACTCAAGATTAACTTAATCTAATGTTAAACTTTTTCTCGTTGCACCAAATCAGATTAAGAAAAGTTAAACTAATCTTGAGTTAATCTGAAGTTAATCAATCTATAGTTAAACTATTTCTCATGTGAATGCGTTTTGGCCAATGAAATGCAGTAACGTGATAGCAACCAACCAATAGCAATATATAAGCCATTTTTAAATTAATTTTTTTGTTTAACGCACGATGCGTCGGTTCACACGAATAAGTTTAACATCCGATTATCGGTAACTCGAAGTGCAAAGCATACACTAGCCATTGGCCACATATAAATGTAGTAGTAATATAAATAGTTGCACTTAGAATAGCAATTTTATCATTTCTGAGTTAGCATTTATCAATCGCCTATTACATAATTCTTCACCGTTTTTTGGAAATCAAGTTCTAAATCCATATCGAATGCATGCATGCAATTTTTTGAACTAAATATAAAATTGCAAATAATGATAAACAAATGGATTTCTTGAAATTTTAGAGAAAAATTTCGTTATTAAAATTTGGTAAAAGTACGTCAACACTTAACAATCTATATATAAAATGCAGGCTGGATTTGAATAAATTCTGTGTTTCCTAGCACCAGTAGTGGGTCTAACTAAAGTAGAAAAACATTTAATCCGATGTTAAACCTGCTATAGAGCAGGATTAAAAGTTTCCGATTATCTTCAGTTTAATCGGAAGATAATCTAAAGCTAATCCTGAACTTATTTGGTGAAACGGTCGGTAAAAGATAAACTTCAGATTAACTTAAACTCCATTTAATCAGGAGTTTAACTGGAGATTAACTGACGATTAAAATAATCTGAAGTTTAACTTATTTGGTGCAATCCCCTGAAGATCACAAATTTTGACCTTAAGCGCTCAATGTTCACTATCTAGAATAGCTCTGATGCTAAAGTAATTGCACACAAACTCTTAATCAGACAATTTTTAATAGAATAATTATAGCATTGGCTTTATATATATACTGACGCCACTGTTACTTATAGGAAGAAAAATAGTCAGGATAGCCGACTGAGGACGGGGTGCAGGTCGTGGGAAATAGAAAGATTGACAAAGGTTTCTGACAGATCAAGAAATCCACAGAAAGAAATCACAAATCACATCACAAGTGTGTTCCCGAAAGTGAAACAGCAAACTCGCTGGTGAGAAGTGAACAGCAAGTGCTATACTACTTTTAGCTTTCTTTATATTCAATTTAAACCTAAATTTCAAATCTTAAAATTTAATTTTTAGTTTAAACTACAATTGTCCTGGGGTTGGACTCAGTGAACGAACGTGATCCACAATATCATGCAATGACTTGGGGGCGGTGAAAAACGATGCAGAGACGAAGCTAGCCACCGAAAAAAGATTCGGATAGGAGTTGCGCATAAGATCCACACCTTTCTAAATCAAGTCGTTGTGTTAATAAACAAAAACAGTAAGCTTTATTATCAGGCACAGTTAGTTTAAAGTCAGCAGTACATTCTTAACAACCTGTTGGGCTGGGTTCGCCGTAAGCACACCACAAAAGGACTCACGCCATGCAATTGTGGGGAGAGCAAATGCGTAAATAGCGCAAAAAATGGTAACTCTTTCCATAAGTAACCATACCCGAAGGTCAGAAAATATCTTAACAGAAAAGACGAAAAAAATCGGGTCATGGAACCTGGATTTTCTTTGGACCAAAATTGGTGCGAGGCGAGGATATGGGGAAACAAAAGGTATCTAAGACACATTTTGATTCTTCTACGCAACGGAAAGTCCAGGACATTAAAAAGGGGAGGGGTCCAAACCTAAAGGTTTTCAGGTTTTCAGAACAGTGACCGAATTTGGGCTAAAAATGCGTACTTATCAAATTTTCCCCAAAAGGAAGGGAGGTCCAGCAGACCACCAGGATACGTCCTGCTTCTACCTCCCCCCCCCCCGGAAAAATCCAGGTACGACTAGAAAGCCAGAAGAAAAAAGAAGAACCACAAGAAGACAAGGCAGAGAAAGAAGCTGACAAAATAAGCAAAGAAGTAGAGCTCGCACCATAGCTTTGAGTCTGTGGATTCGAGTAGGCTCAATTGCGATACTGCAAGTGGGGGCGGGGTGTGGTCCACGCATCCAATTATTCACAGTAAATCCAACAGGGATAGATATCGGACAAAACTATCGGAACAAAAACAGTTTTTTCTTTTTTCCATTCTATTCCAGCAGCCTTCTGGCGAGTTTTCTCTAATAAACTAGAAAATGTTTTAAAATTACAGAAAAAATGTCTACACATAAATAAATTTTCCGAAAATCAACTTTTCAAAAATTCTATTAATTCTCCAAAATAATCTGAATTTACTGTTTATAGCGTAAAAACTAGCTGTAAAACTTAAAATTCTACCATTTCAGCGACACAAGAAGCAACTTGAAACCAATGTGGCTCTTAGAAACGGAAAATACTTACAGCATAAAACGGAAAAATACTGGATTTTAGTAAAGTAAAACACCAAACATTTTTCCGGAAAAAACTCACTGCTCTCACTCAAAAAACGGTTTGCAAGTAACACGTTCAAAAGAATGCCAGCTCAAATTCCTGCAAAATGTTTCGTAATTTCGAATCGGTGGTGCACGTTACGATGGCCACAACGGTGGACAAATATCGAAAAAATCGAAAAAAGAAATTAATGGGACTGAAATCACAATCACAAGAATTGGTTCACGTCTTTCACATCAAATTCGTATACATACGTAACTAGGGATGCACGGGCGGGCGTGGTTCTGGCCCCGGTAGTCAGACCCCGATCTTGAGCGGGACCAAAAATATCAAAATAAGCTAAGTTTGATATTTTTGACCAAAATTTTGAAATTTCGAAAATCAAAAATAGGTCTAAGTGTTACACATCATTTATTTTCTCATCGATTTGAATGAAAACAACAAAAGTAACGTTTGTATACCAGAAATTATTGCAAAATTTGAAAATTGAAGAAATTTTGAAAATTTTCATTCTGGACCGCCAATTTCTTGGCTCCGACCCCGGGCAGTAGTGGCGGCCCTAGTGCATCTCTGATGTGTACCTACTTGAAGAAAAAGAATAATGATTTACTCCAAAAGATTTCAACAAGGACGGTACATCGATTTACTCAAAGATACTCAAAGGTACTCAAATGTATCTATTTGGAGGTAGGTGACCTCTCCCCTAACACTTCAAGCATCCCACGTCATTCATCTTATCAGTTTCTGGGGGCAATAAGTACGTAAGCTTTTAAGTTTAAAGCCCTGGTGAAACAGTATTTAAATTTTGGTGCGGATGCGCATCTTATTAGTCGTTTTTATGTTACACATTAAATATTTTAATTTTTACGGCAGTGACTTATGAGTACGTATATCTATATGCTTTCTTATGAAAATCCCTCATTTGAAGGATATCTTATGAATGCTGTCGTTCATAATGGATGACGGAACCTTATGAATATCCGTCGTTTTTGACGTTCGGGGACATTTATTGTTTTATATGTGGGCATTAATGCTTTGTAAGGTGTATATGTGTGCTTAACATCACGTGTGGCTGGAGTTGATCGCCAGGGGACGAAACGACATTTATTTATTGAAAACGGGTGGTCAATTTCAAAGAAAAATAACCTGATTGTAAGCCTCTGATGAGTCCCACAATCAGGTCAGTCGGGCATAACAAGGCGATCTATATATGCGATCACTGAGCACAATGATACTGTATGTCACAGCTGTATAGTCGTACAGGTCAATGGTTACTATCTACATTAAGCTTTGCTCTTTTGTGTTAATTTTACACTGCACATTAGCCAATAATTCAAAAACGTTTTGTGTAATATTGGGTACTGTTTGGTGTTTGCAACTTGGGCAACCTGGCTTTTTCCTACAGGGGGGGGGGGCCCAGAAATTCGTTCCTTTCCAGACTGGGGACGCCCCCCCCCAGAATCGCCCCTTCCCCCCAGAACTCTAAAATGCCCGGAAAAATAGGGTTTTGAGAGTAAATTTTGAAAAATTTTTCGGGCTTCGCCGGATTTTTACCCATTTTAAAGCATTTTTTTAGCTATTTTAAGCTTAAATTTAAGCTAAAAATGTTAGTTTTTTAGCTCAGCAGCAAAAAATAGCCATTTTTAGGCATTTTTTGAAAATTTTTTCTTCCCCCGCCCCCAGACTTCCCCCCCCCCCAGAAATTTTTGCCTAGGAAAAAGCCAGGCAACTGTCGTATCCCAAACCCCAACCAGACGAATCCAGTTACAAACTGCCAGTTTTGAGTATCAGGTATGAATGCAGATTGTGTGGAGCCACAAAACAACAACGAGTTGACAGAAGTATATAAAGGTCAAATTAATAAAGAAAGACAATTACAATTTAAAACCAACTTTTGATCGAAAAAACTGAAAAATCCGAAAAGCGTGAAAAATTTTGAACCGAAAACAGCGGTGCATGAAATTTCAGGTAAACTGGAGCATTACACTATTGAAGGTCGGCTAAACTATAAAGCTGTTGTGTTGTCAATTTACCCGCTCTTTTATTCTAGGGAATGTGTCTGGGTTTCATTGCTGCCCTTCGGGCCAAACATCGGGTGAGGCAGGGACGTATCCAGGATGGGGGCACCAGGGACTCCCTCTTCGGGAACATATCAAATGTTTAGCTTAGTGCAAATTTAGACATTTTTGGGAAAAATGAAGGTCTGGACCCCCCCCCCCAGTTTTCAAAAACCTGCAAACGCATCTGGCGGAGGCAGAAAATTTATTGCAAACTAAAAAATTGAAAACTTGCACTATTTTTAAAGTATCCAGCAGAAAAAAGTCAGTTTTAAGTGCAAAAACTTAACGAAAATATAAAGTAAAAATCTCGGACCAAAAAGAAAAATTTTTGAAAATTCTTCTGGCCTTCTGAGCGACATTTTTCGGGGTGAATTTGGTAACGAAACGGGCAACCGCTTTTTAGAAAGGAACGAACTTTTGAGGGAAGGTCATTCATGTGACTGGCTTATTTCTAGGCCAAAATTTATGGGGGTGGGCATAAGGTGGTGATTCCTCTTGGCCACATATTATTGGTTGACGGTTCAAATCAAGATGAAATTTGATGAAACTTTCCAAAATAAGTTCTTTTAGCATTCTAACAACCTCCGCGCAATCCCGCTTCAAAACTTCGACGTCTCCGTTCAGGGCAGTTTTTGCCGATTTTTAACAATTAGACAGTAGCTGCAAAGCTCTGATTATATTCATTCGGAAGATCTTGTTGAGCTCTACATTTTTGTTTTTAAAGCACCTTTCTAGCTTTTCTCTATAGTGAGATATACGTGGCTGATTTTCTTATTTTGGCGTTGAAAACATGTCATTTTTGCAGAAATCAAATAATCCGCCATATCTTGAGCTACGCAAGCCGTAAAATTAAACTAAGGGTGTCAATTAGAAGGTCTCGTCGGGGTCAATTATTCATGGCATTGTAGTCTTCTAAATGCTATCCCGTACGCTGCTATCATAAAAAAGGTGGTTTTTGTAAAGACATGACCAAATTTTTCCAGCGATTGTGAAGGATTTACTAGGCAAGCTAGGGGATTTCCACTTACTAGACATGTTTGTTTTAAACAAAAATACCCAAGGACCAGGGTTTTTTTGTGTAAAATACTGTGAATTTACACAAAAAATTAATTTACACAGTGAAAAACTAATTTACACAACAAAATACACAGCCAAATTTTCGAAAATTTTTACAAAAAGTGCTCTGAAAAAATAGTTTTCAAGTCTTTAAGTTTAAAAAAGCTCTAGCTTTTAACTGGGGGCTGCCGCCCCCAGACCCCCGTCTGTCTTCAATGGTTTCGAATGGTTTTCTGCATTTCTGCATCAACATGGTTATGGGTGTTTTATTCTCCTAAGTCTTAATGCTTCTACTTATACAGTTGCGTATAATTTATTTTCGTACTGCGTGCGAATATTCGTAAATAGCTAGTATTTATTCGTATTTGACTATACATATGTTTTCTGAAGCTAGTATTATTCAATATGATTTCTTGTTTATCTCTTGTATATATAATAATAAAAGCAGTCAGAGCCTAAAAATAGTTGCCATACAACCCAAGAAATATTCAATACGAAAGCTAAAGGAATACAACTTTTCAATGCCGTTTCTGCCGTTATTTTAAAAAATTTCTCAACTTCTGGGGGGCTCTGTACTATGTGGAGCCGTCCCCAGTAGCAGTTAAAGCATCGAACCTTAGTACGTGACCAGCAAGTTTGTGAAAAAATTATTCCAAAAAGTTGGAAAAATAAAGAAATCGTTTCAGTAGGCGAAGTGTTTTTCAGAAATTTGAATTTGTCCAATCTTATTTTTGACATTTAATGAATTAACCTTTTTAAACATTTCCATTATGAATTCTATTGCAATTTACAAAATTTTCTCAACTTCTGGGGGGCTCCGCCCCCCCAGACCCCCCGCGTGGCTTCTACCGAAATGTTACACAAGCGCAGTTGGCATAACTTTGGCTTGAATGATCCGAAAATAACATTGTAGCAAGAAAATAACGTCTAAATGTATTTTATTTTATATTACAGTTGAAAAACGACTTTTAAATTTTACACAGCTTCAAACAAAAATACACAGTGAAATTTAAATTTACACAAGATTTACACAGGTCCGATTTTGAAAAAACCCTGCCAAGGACCCTTTCTTAGTTGCCCCGATTGCTGCTTTCGAGCTAAAGTGGTCGCTTGTCAAAGTTGGGAAAAGTAGGCAAAATATAGGTTGCGCATACATTTTAGTTAATTTCTTTATAACGAAGAGCGGTTTCATAATAATTAAAAAAGGATCCACCCCAGCTATTTGATAGTGGAATCGAATGATATGGCCGACGCCTCACGAAAAAATTTGCTTTAGTCTACAAAAAATCTGGAAAATTAAATTAATTCGAAAATGCAGTAAAATAATTTCCAAGAACTAAAGTTATGTTCACTGTATTCAATAGAAAGAGAAAATATTAAGCTCCATTTCAATATAAAAATGGCTTCTTAACTCCTAGGAATGAATGAGTAATAACGGTTCAGTGTTGATGTCTCCAAAAGGAATCACCACCTTAAATAGGGGCATATTATGAAAAAAATGAAATGTAGATTTGCGAATTTTTTACGTTTTTTGTGCAAAAATTGCAAACCACTAAAAATACGTAACTAATTTTATGTGTTTTAAACTGAAACCGTGAAAAACTTGTTAAAAATCCAGTGCAGCCAAAAAAGTTTTGAAAATTTAGGGTAAAAACAGTAAAATTTGGCAATGTTTCGGGTTATGGGGAGGAGGTCGAAATTTATAGGGGGAGCGGCGACTTTCTATGGGGGACCTCGGATAGGGGGTCGCCGAATGGGGGCGGCCCCACCCCCCACTCCCCAGATAAAATAAACGAGGTCACCACCAAAGTACTATGGGGTCAAACCATTGAAGGATATAGGCTAGTGAATTGAATTATAGTGTTGGATTAGTTCACTTAAGTGTTTGAATACAAAAAGGTCTAACCTGGTGCCGAGATTTGGTAGAGAAAGTCGGAGCACCAATCTGAATGTCGTAGGTTCGATTCCTGCACGAGGTAAGAGTTTTTGATAACTATTTTTTGCAGTCGACATGTCTAGGCGATCACCCGAGACAACGACTGGGCGGGCACACAGCCTAACGATGCTCAATATCTAAAAAGAAGTCCTTCAGTCACCAAAGAAAAGGCCAATTGGTGAACAAAGTCTGTAAAAAAATTTTTCAGTTCCCCGTCCCCTCGGTCCGCCCACAATTTGTTAAAAACCTCTGGCTACCCTTAATTTCCCTCCCATCCCCACCAAATACCTCAGGCAAAAGTCCCCGCTGTGAGACATGCACCGGATCAGAGGCCAAAGCTCGCACAGAATCAATCAGATCAGGTCCGGCAGCCGTCACAGGTTCAGGCTTGATCATCGGGCGCTGCTCAGCAGGTGCTGGTGGCGAACGAAAGTCCGAATGATCCACCAAAACCCCAGTGGCAGGGGCAGTTCCCCCGGGACCTCCAGCGTCCCGCTGCAGCGCGGAGCGGACAGATGTGGCACCGCCCACGCCAACACGCGGTGCACGACCACTCAGTCCATAGGAGCCCTGTAAACAGTGGAGCATAGAAACCTGTAGTATTAACATTGCAGAACAATATATAGTACGGTGGATGTAGAGGGAAGCAAGGACGACGAAACTCGTATGTATTTTACAGGCTAGTTTTAGCCAATGTACAAGGACTCATGTATTTTATATGTGACGAAGGAGCCCGTTTTGTTCCTCTGTTAGGTAATTTAACAGCTGATATCTAAAAAGATTTCTTATCTACGTAGTACACAAGGTGCAGTAAATCGAATCGATAGAAAATGTAGATGCAAAATTGACGCAGGTCAGATTTTGACCAAAAGTTTATAGCCAGAATCCTTAAAAGAGGAGCATATTTTGTGGTTGAATCTGTACAACTATACAAAATAAAGGGGTGTAAACTGTTGCAAGAATAACAGAAACTGACACAAAAAAAGGTGAAAGCCAAACAAGCACAGAAAGCAAGCAGGGAGAAAAGAGAGAAGCATGTCACATTTTCTTAGATAGAAGATGTCAAAAAACAAACAGCAAGCCCAGTCAAAAAGCAGAAAAGGGGTTTCAAACTGCAACATTACAAAAAGCAAGTCAAAACAACACACCGCTCCCACGCCACGTCAATAAAATAAGAACACTGCAAGTTAGACAGGCACACACCCACATCACAAGATTGAAAAAGCCAGCCTTCTCAGATTTGGTGACTTGAAAAAACAGCAGCATCAGTATATATTAACTAGTAATTCCATTAACTTTATTAACCTATGCAGATTTGGGCTTATCCTGTTTGGAGGAAGAAGGAATCTTGGAGAGCCAAAATTTCAAAACTTAACGATTTTTGAAGATTTCCCCTCAACTTATGTCGGCTTTTCAATGAAGATTAAAATTTTCAGTGGTCAGTACAAAAATAGATCCAATGGCTTTGCACATTTTTAGCAACTTATCACCCCTCCTTCGCTTCCAAAATGTCTTGCCCCCTCCCCAAAGCCGACATAATGGCAAATGAAAATTTATATAAATAATTTAATTCGTACCTACAAATTCAGAAAGTTCAAGATTATCATTAAAAGTATCCTTACACTCAGTGATGACTAAACTTCGCCGCAACAGGGACATATTATAGTCAGATTCAATTTCTTCAGTCAAAATAACATATGCTTACCAGAGACCAAACTATATGTTTCTTCATAATGGAGGCGCGGGGGGGGGGGGTGGTAGGGGGTGGGGATGAGGATGAAGAAATAATTAGTGGCAAAACATGGACGAAGGGACAAGAACACTATCTTTCAGCGTTTAAAAGAAATAATATGATTATTATATCACTGTCACGTTAACTTGAGTGTCTGGAAGGAAGTATAAGCACTGATTACCACGCGCGAATTAAGGTTACCCCAATTTTAACAGCCACCACACCAATTCTCTTGATTAAGAAAAAGTTAGAAAGAAGAGAATGGCACAGTCTCGAATCCCGAAGTCAAAATTGTTCCAGATCGTCACCAGGTCAAAGAAAACTCTTCAATTTATTTCTGAGCAGGAAAATGGGAGAAAAAATGAGAGAAAGTTTTTTTGGCAAAACAAACCCCAATATATAAATATTTTTGTCACAAACAATCAAAAAATTTGTAAAAGATAAACTCTGCGAATTGAGCTGATACGGGAGGTAGGGCGGCTCAGGAAGCATTACAGGTTAGGCTTAAAAAGGAAGGCAAAATTCAATGAATTTGGAAAAAAGAGGGGGAATTTCAGGGGGGGAAGGGGGGGGGGGGGGAGGAAGTAACTCACTTTCAGATGAGTTCCAGAGGCAGAGTGCTGGACATGACCAGAGAGCAGTTGAGTACGCAGGCTCCCAGAGCGGATGATGGCATTGGCCGACGGGAACCGGCCCATGGGACGAGTCAGCTAAAATTACATCATACAAACAAACAAAATTCACATACTGTACAATAAAAAACATGCACACTCTTTGTTCGCAGGGAGCGTATTCGAATCGAGAAGGGGAACCAGGGGGTCCGAACCCCATTTTTTGGATGCCAGAAAGAAAATTTTAGCTACATAACTTTAGAGTGCAGATATGGATGTTTCTTAAGGTGGTGGTTTCCTTTTGTGTAAATTTGACCCTAAAGACTTCAATTCTTTATGAAAGTAGATGAAACTTTCCAAATATGCTATTTTGGTGCTCTTTAACATTCTCGGATCAGTCCCACATTTTTAGGTGAAAAAATGAGAAATTTTCGGTTTTTGGCATTATACTGTCAGTAGGTAGTCGATACATCAGATTGGTTGTTATGGATGGAAGGAGGGTACAAAAACGAACATTTTTGCTTTTACAACCTTTGAGCTATCTCTAGTGGTTAAGTCAGTATAAGCCAAAAACGCTTTTTGGGGTCAAAAAACGGCTGTTTTCGAAAAAATCAGTTTTTTCAAAATTACTGCTAAATCGTACGAACAATTTTCGGTTATTTATACTCAATCGATAAGCGGTCTAAAATTGCCCATTTTATCAGTGCCTATTACCTGGGATTCGTTGCTTTAAGCTAGAGATTTGGCCGAAAAACCATTTTGGCAAAAACTGCGATTATTTTGTTTTGAACAGCGATTTCTCAAAAACTACCCAATGGATTCGCCTGATTTTTGGCTCGATGAAAATTGGCACTGTTGCGGAGGGACATTTTTCTTGGTTTGAGCTAAAACTTCGCCAGTTGCGAGAAAATTGAATACAAAGTTGCGAAATTTCGTGTCACCGCACATTTGCCGGATTTTCTGGAGTATTGAGGCCTGTTGAGGCAAATCCAAAAAATGTCCCTCGGCGCATATGTCCTTCATATCATGACACAAGAAAAACTTTTGGCCAATTTTACAGTTTTGAGAAATCCATGTTCAAAAACTTTTGGTCTATATTTAGCCTGTCAAAAGTCAGTATGTCAGAAAATATTTGCTAGTTTTGTGCTAATTTTGTTTGTTTCGTAAGCTCATCTGAATGTACAGATTATATGCTTTAAAACGATGTATAAATCTCTTTCCAACTCCCAGAATTGCGAAAGTTATAGCGTTTCAAAAAAATAACGGCAAATGCACTGCACAAAAGGATACCACCACCTTAAAAAACGTGATCCGGACCTCTCCTCTTTTGAAATCCTTGGATACACTCCTGCTTCTTCGGGCTATAATCAAGGACTACTTTAGTTATGGGAAAGCCACACCCATCCCAACAAAATGGTCACGGAGACAGCACAATCAGTTTAATTTTACACCAAGTTAAATAAATCTCGTGAAATTTATAAAAACACCCTGGCTTATTTTTACTTGGGGGGAGGGGGAACGGGGACCAACTCACTTAAAATGAATCATCTTTGGCGATTTGTAGCAGTCTTTACACAAAAAGACACAAAAAAATTTGAAACAAATTTCCAAAAATATGTTCCCCTATCGATGGGCCCCTCATAAAGGGCCCCCGATAAATTTTGGCCTAAAAATAAGCCAAACGCCCGTCAAGCCCTATTCATTTTTATGCAAAATAACCGCAGTGGTCTCAAAAGGCTAGAAACTGGCAAGTTATCGTCACTGAAGCCAGAAAATTTGTTGATATCTCGTTTGCTATATGCACTCTTATCGTACCTACTGTATATATTAATATATTAATCATGACATTCTATGGCAAAATTTACTGTGATGTGGGTGCGAACTGAGAAATGTTACATCTTGTAATTTGGGGGAAGAAGCTGCGAAAAATAAATACATACCATAATGTCTGCAAAAACTTAAAAATAAACCAAATAGCTCAGCCAATACCAAAAAACTGCGCATAACTCAAGAAAAAGGGCAAAATGATGTGAACAGACACATTTATCATAACAATGATGGAATTGCAAAATTTCTCTATGCAAAAGAAAAAAGAACAAAACAATAAGACATTACCGGCATTGCCCCCCCTTCAAAGATCAAGATAACATTATTAAAACTGAAACGCGACCATAACAATATAAAAAACGTAAAAACACGTGGAAGGAAAAGGAAAACCTGAAATAATGAATGAAATATTGAACAATGGAAGAGCCAAGACTAAACGGATAAAGCACATAGGAGGAATTGACAAGCTTTCACATAAATCATTGCATAATGTCGAAAATTTGCCGAACAAAACCAAAAAACAGTCAAGAAAATCCTGTCCTTATTACGCATGAAATATATAAAAATACTGTTTCAGTCAAACCTCTTCAATTTTCTAAGCAAGCAGCGTCTAAAAACAAGACACAACTCTGAATCAAGATTTTGTCCGAAAGACATCGAGAGAATTCAAAATTTTAAAAATTAAATTTAATATCAATAAAAAACTCACTCCTTGAAGACTGATAGAGCTGATCTTGACACCATTACGGACGGAATTGCAAGCAGCAACTGCATTATCCTACAAATAGGCAACAACATAGACATTACAAGACACAAAAGCAAGCACGACGGTCGACTGGCATAAACTTAGCGTATTTTTGCGTCAAAATTCGGCGTACTGGAATGTTTATGGCAAGCCTTGTACCGCACATTGACTGAATCAATAAACTAAAATTTGGGAATGGAAAAAAGCAGTGTTAAAGAGTTCAGCGGCTTCAATAGGAATGACATACATAATGCTCTAGGAATTTTAAAAGATTTCTAGGGTACCCATTCTAACCTGCAGCAGGCAGTACCAGCCAGACATTGGGACAAATTTGGTTTAAATTTCTAAAAGAACTTTTTCCAATCCCGTCCCTCACCCCGCTCCCCCTCCACAAGTCAAATTCAACTGAGACTCAAAGAGGCCAGGCGATTACGCAGGCTACCGTGGCTGCCTTGACCCTTCAGAGAACCGCGCATTTAGATGTCAAAAAACAGCACGTATCCAAAAATCAAATTTCTCCTGCTCCCAGTATATAATTCTACAAATAGCCAGCAATATAGCGCTCAGCAAGCGGCAGCCAACTACAGAATGAAAATAAATAACAAACAAGCTAAGCACTAATTGCGCAAAAATTAATTAAACGATATATATATACTAAATTAAATAAAATAAAGTCTTTCTGAAATAAGTTTAATAAACAATTTGTGTGGTAAAGTGTGGAAGAGAAGGGAAAGGGGGAAGTATCCTTCTCTACGATGTCGCCCAAAATTGCTCACGGTGTAAATAATTTGGTAAAAAAGGATGAAAAAATTGCACAAAAAATAATAGGTTTGGGAATAAAAATAAAAATTCCAAAAACTTTAATTTCAAGTTCAAGTTATCACTTAAAATCACTATATACGTACGTATTTGTGTTAAAAGCACACGCAATATGCTTTTCGCTGAAAAATAGGTTTGTTTCGTTCGTTAAACAATTATACAAACTGGCAGTGGTAACGTTAATTTACAGACTTAGTAACCTGTCATAGCAACAACAGCACTCAACCGATAAACTCCAACTATAAGGTTAACTCTATCTGCACACAGTCACAACAACCTACAGAAAAATACCCTCTCCCCTCCGCCCCCCCCCCAAACAGAATGTAAAAACTTACATAAGTACCTACCTGAGAACTGCCAGTGGTTCGTGCCGAGCCGGGCAGCCCCCCATCCGTATCAATCTCGGAACTGTCAATATGGCGAATATCCAGACCCTTCACCCAGGGCGGAAAGTCCGCGGATCCACTACCGCTCACCATCAGGGGGGCATGGGAGGGCTGGCCGGCCCCGGACCGGCCAGAGGGTTGGTCCGGGGCAGAATTGGGCGCGGCAGTCCCGGCAGAGTAGGGAGGCGGTGGGCCCTGGTGATCCGGTGTGGTCCCGTTCCAGGACAGATTATTGTTCTTCATCAGTGGCAGTGGCTTGGGGACATCGGAACGGCGACCCACCACAAAATAGGTCTTCATTTCTGCAAATAAATAATAAAGCCTAACAAATAATAATAAATAATAAATATAAATATTTGCCCTAGTGAGTGCATTGGCGTTTTTCATTATGTCTTCATGTCTAATGCGTCGTATTACCCTTCACAGACACAGACAGCTGGTGTACAATTTTTCAATTTCTAATATTAACTATTAAAAATGTGCTTATTTTTGGCAGCAATATGGGCTTCCAACACATCCAAGGGGGAAGCAAAAGAGCTGAGAGGAGGCGATTTTAAGGGAAAATAATTTCGGGAAGAAGGAAGGTCCATTCCGGAAGGGGCAAATCAAATATCCTGGTCCTAGGGATATTATCCAAAATTCTTAAAGACATGGAGGGAGGGTCCAACCCCAAAAGAAGGTTCAGAGAGAAAGTTTTTCAAAAACCCAAACATTCACTAAATTTCATTATGGCACCGAACCTTTAAGGCGAAAAACCCTCAGTATCCCCCCATCCCTCTGGTTCATCTTCCAAAAGCACACCCCATCTTAACGGGTCCACTGAACCACGAACCAGGACTCACCTTCATAGGGTTCGCCTTCGCTCAGTATATAGGCATCGCCTAGGAAACCCGCCGTCTTCTCCGATATATGAACGGAGCCACCCTTTCCAGTGCTCTCCATCATATTGGCCCTGGTCACATCCATACTGAACACATCGAACTTGAACCGCCTTGTGCCCACAACACCGCACATCACTTTTCCTAGAAAAACAGAACAGAATAGGCCAGTGGATAGAAAATATATACAAGAAATAGAAAACTTCATAATTGGTGTCTTTACCACTACCTATTGCAGAATCCCTGTCTTTACTTATATAAATTATATAATTATATATATATAACAATTGTTTACTAATTCAATAAACAAGACAAAATATGCATTGAAATGATCAATTATTATATATGTCAACTAAAATGGAAACAGTAGCCTTAAGTTTGTTCTATCAGAGCAAGCGATTTATAACTTCAGATTAAATTAAATTGGGGATAACATTCGAAATTTCCAAACTTTTTTGAAAATACGTAGTTTACCTTTACGAAAGAAAGTTAATTTAAAGCTCGGCAACTTACTATACATCTACTACAGAAATATTTGGCTTCGACAAAAATATATATAATACCTGTGTGAATGCCCACACGCATGTTGACCTCCTGACCCCGGTCCCGGTCAAACTGGGCAATGGCCACTATCATGGCCAGGCCCAGCTCCACACAACAGTGGGCATGGTCCGGCCGCCATTCCGGACAGCCGCTGACACAGTAGTAGCAGTCTCCCAGGGTCGAGATTTTCTCACAGCCCAGCGAGCTGCACAGATGGTCAAATCGGCCGAACAGATCGTTCAGGAGGTCAACCAGCTCTTCGGCCGTCTTATTAGAAGACATCCGGGTAAAACCGGCAATGTCCGCAAACAGGATGGACACGTCATCGACCAGGGACATAGTGAACGGGCGGAAGACTTGACCCTTGGCCCGCGGACCGTCCGCCGTACTGGGGCGCCGCAGTTCCGAAGAGTCCTGCATAATGGCATCCGCAATCTTTTGCGGCATCACACTGGCAATCATGTTCTCCTTGAGGCGCCGCTCTGTCTGCAGATCTCGTCGGGCCATCAGGGACTCCCCCACCTTCAGGAAGGTCTTGCGCTCCCGGACCTGACTGATAATGAAGATATGCGTTCCCAGGATGTGAATACAGACGTGTAGGATCAGTTTCAGTCCTGGGATATCCAGGGGTCCCCGTTGCAGACTGATCACTTCGTAGAGCACAGAATAGCACAGACCGCTGATCATGCAGACATAGAGCGGTAGGGGTATGATGGTGTAGAGGACAAGGACCACCTCAATGGAGCTGATGAAGGCGCCCACCGAGCTGAGGATGGGCGGTTCGACGGCAAAAAACAGGAGGCTAAGAATGCATACCAGAAATGTGACTATGAAGGAGGTGGGCAGATAGAATCGTAGATAGTGCCGGGAAAAGGTGAAGGCCAGAATGACCAGAAGGGCCAGGATCAGGGCAAGACAGCCTACCTAAAAAAAAGAGAAAAAGAATAAGAAAAAAGGCATAGAATAGGATTCTATTTTCAAGAGTTAGTAAGTCATAGCTTTAAGTCATAGCCGAATCTGAATGAAATACGTACGTAAACAATGACTTCTTCTGACAATGGTGTTTATAGTCACATTTTTAGTCTATAATCGTCCTCAGTAACTTACAGGATTTATTGAAGTAGCTACCTTGAAAATATTTTCAATATTTCACTAACTCAGCAGCCAGCAATAGACTTTTCAAATCCAAAATCCAAATCCCCCAAATCGGCGCACCGATAAACTTACGACCAGGAACAAGCCAGTACGTAATGTACGTATATACGTAGGTAAGTTTACCTGAAAAATCATTACATCTGCCCAGTGATCATAGGAAACGGCCAGATGGAAGGTGAACCAGGCAGCACAGGTGAGGATGATGTAGCCCAGGCCCCAGCGGAACCGGGTCCGCATATGAGGAAAGGAATTCTTCCAGAACTGTCGCTCCAGTACGGGAGACTGGAACTGGGGATTCCACCAGCGTGAGCTGGCCCGCTCAAATAGGATCAGCTCGCCCAGGGATTTGCGCTGCAGTCGGAGACGGGGAGATCGATGGTGGTGGCGACGAGAGGAGCCAGAGGGCGGGCCTCCGCCACCGCCTCCTCCCTGACGATGGTGAGCCCCAGGGGCTCCCGGCAGCGGGTTGTCTTCGTCCGGACCACCCACGGCGTCCAGGATCATATGATCCTTTTCATAGGCTTTTCCTTTCCCTAAATAGATTTCCACGAATGTAGCACAACCTGGCATTTTTTTAGGGTTTTGAAAGTGGGGGGGGGCTTCGCCCCCCCCCCTAGGGAGGGGGAAGTGGGGGGGGGCTTCCGAAAAGTGGGGGGGGGGCGAGCCAAATGTAAAATATACCGAAATTTTTAGCGAAAAATTAGCATTTTTAAGGTAAAAACGCAAAAAATCGCTGTTTTTAAGCTTAAAATGAGCTTATAAGTCCATAAATTAGCTAAAAATTGAGAAAATTTTTGAAAATTTGACCTCAAAAACCTAATTTTTTGACACTTTTGGACGACCCCCAAAAAAGTGGGTGGGGGCTTGCCGAAAAGTGGGGGGGGGGGCGAAAGTGGGGGGGGCTCCGAAAAGTGGAGGGGGGAACCGAAAAGTGGGGGGGGGGGCCCCCCCCCCCCCCCACTAAAAAAATGCCAGCACAACAACTAGTTAAATGCAATACTGGTGTGTGTGTGTGTGTGTGTGTGTGTGTATATATGTATTTTGGCATTGACCGAAATTTGGCAAATATATATACGTATATGTTATATTATTGTACTGTACTGTTATATTATACTACTGTACATATATTGGGTGACCCCTGGCGTTCCGGGGCTCCGCCGGGGACGCTTCCCTATCTCTCCCCGAGATCCATGCTGCATGGTAACTTTTATGAACTGTTATTTGGATGACTCAACGGACAATTTTGATGGATTCTCACCCTCAGATATAGAGTTTACTGAATCTTTACTACCGGTTTACTCAGAGTCAAATAATGGAACCGATTCACCATCTTTTCAGGGATTCTCACCCTCAGATATAGAGCTTA
>JASAND010003267.1:82500-144826 GCA_030248195.1 Trissonchulus latispiculum | reverse complement strand
GACATTTTGCTGTGCATCGTTTTGGACAGTTTTTACTGGAACTAATGGCAATGAATCGTGCAATGAATCTTGTTGTTTCACCTGCACCGCTCTGGCACCAGCCTGTTGCTTTGTTTTTTACGGTTTTTGTCCTGTTTTGGTGACCTGCATGTTTGACCATTTTGCACTGTGTCCTTATGTGCTGAAGTTAAAATGTATGATTTGTCTGTTTACTAATACCTTTGTCCTGATACAGTTGGTCTAAGTTATGAGCACAATGGGTTTTTGTTTCCGTACTCCTGCCGAATATTTTGGGGTAATTGTCTTGTTCAGATTTTGTGGATTCAGGGTATTAAGCAGTTTGATTAATCTTTCCAGAATTTCGAGGAAACAAAGATGCTAATTCTGATTTATAGGAACTAATGGAAACTGGCCTTTATTAGAAGGGATTTTGCAAATTTTGTATGCTCAATTTATTAACGTAATGGGTTTGTTTTCGTCGAGTTTGGGACTCTAGGGGACCGCCTGAAGCCCCAGGTAATCTCATTAATCAAAAGAGGGCTACCGTTTAAAAAGACATCGAAGGACTTCCAAGGAGGCCGCTGGGCTGGAGGGGGAATGACGTGAAATACCGTAAGACTCACCTGCACACACGCGTACACTACACACAGCACGAGGCGGAGCTTAGCTTCAACGTTACGACTTGATTGACAGGAAGGGAGTTCCCGGCCTGACGTCACCACACATTCAGTCTTGGTCTAGCAGTGAGAGAATCTGGTTTTGTTTGGTTTTGCCCGTTGGCAATTGTATTTGTGGAGTGGCAGTTGAGCCTACGATTTGTATTCCAGTCCAGCGAGAGACTTATTGATCTGTTACGTGATTGACCAGACTCACCCCGTTTAACCTGCACACAGTTTAGTGATATTATTTGCGATCTTCACTCGGGGATATTGGCTTTCACGTTATTTCTTCATCAGTCCAGCTATCCATCTAAGGAGGTAAGGTTGAACCCGCTACAATTACGGGTTGACTTTAGAGTCTGTCAGTTCACAAGGTAGACTAAAACAGGTTTAGTTCATTTTTTCCGGTTGACTATCCAGCCCAGCGGTTGTCTCATTCTGAAAAGTAGCATTGTTATTTTATGATTGTTGGTTATTCTATTGTGAGTGTATAATATTGACCGTCATCGGGCTGCTAACCATCGCTGTGCATACGACTATTTAAAATGACTATTGTTCCAGTTCTGTTGTTGGTAGAGCGCTTTGATAATAATTAAAATAACCTAAAACTTGACTTTCTTTCTGGATATCTCATTTGGCTTAGCGTTGCGTCTAGAGTGGCGAGATTCAGCCTTCTTTCGAGTATTTTCTTTAGAAAGGTATTGGATTCGAGAACTGGGTGGACCACTGACTTACTTACGGAAGCCCAGTTTAGGTAGAAATCAGGAACAGATCTCAAAGTTTAGTGAGTGATCTGTTTTTGACTAGGTAATTAAGATCTGGATTGGGTGGTAATCTGCGAGGCCCCTGAAGACTCGCTTCGAAATGATAGAACCGGATACCACTGTAATATTTATTGTATGTAATAGCTAAAGTAGTATCTATGGTTGGATCTGTTTGGGTGTTAGCCTGAATCTTGGGATTATTGTCGATATTAGGACCCCTGTCATTCTAAAGTGAAGTCTAAGCGTTAGAAAGGAGGTACTAATTGGTGAAAAACAAAAAGGTGGAATCTTGAAGGAAACGTCTTAAACCGAAATTAACCAGCGCTAGTAAACATTTTCTTCACACTTGGAGATCCCTCAGGCGAGGATAAAACTTGGGTGACTCTTTGCAAACGGAGCTCTGCAGTTCAAAAAACCGAATTTGCCTTTATTGTTTGAAAGTTTAACCCTATCCTCGATTAAAAGAACTGAAATAAATTAAAAGAAATTAAAAGACCGACGTAATTACCACTCCCCCTGGTTTACGATAATTGTATGAATTGTGTCGCTGTATGTGTAACTTGTTAATTAATTTTAATAAATTATCATTTACCTAGGCCTTAAAATCTTGTTAAATTCTTACGTACGAATATTACCTGTAACCGCTTCTAACCTCATTATGATACCTAACGCTTTCCCTACCTTTGTCAGGGATAACACTGTTTTGTAGAAACTTTGGAGTTTTTGAGAAGAATTTTAATCTCTTTCAGTAGTTTCAGTAGTGAGATAATCATTCTTAGTAATATAGTGGAATGCCGAACGACTTTGCTGAGTTAGGGTTGCCAGCGCAACCAGGACCCAGAGGGGCCAATGCCAGTCCGGCGAGTATAGAATCACAACTGTTAGCGAAACTAAACGATACATTGACTGAATTCAATTCCGCGATTAGGGCTCAGGGTGTAGCAACCGCCTATAGTTCGGTGCCGATCTATCATGGGCTACCCTCTGAGTCATTCGAAGAGCATTTGGAAAAGTATGACCGTTTTTGCCAGGTCATGGATTTTGAGGAAGGACAAAAAGTCCTTACGTTTTCCAGTTCCTTAGAGGGACGAGCTTTAGAACTATTTCGATCAGTGCCAAACCCAGTCGTGGCACGTGGGCTGAGATGGTAGAGGCCACTAAAAAGGTTATGATTCCCCCCCACACTGCGCTTCTTGCGTCGTCACTCATGTTTCAGGTGAAACAAGAGAAAGGGGAACCAGTTATGGATTATTTAATGAGACTTAATAGGTACGCTCGACTAAGTTTCACAGAAAAGGACGGGTTTACTGAGGATCAGCTTGAATTTCTGAAATTTTCTGACTATTTTTTTGGACTGCGAAGTGATTTGAAGGCACGTGTGCCCCCGGTTGTAAAACCATGGAGCGTGCTGTTGAGAAGGCTCTTCAGGCTGAGGGAGAGTATCCCGGGGAAGCCTACCTATCCTTTATTGAACCAAACTTTCGAAATGATAGGGACACGCCTGCCGCCATCGCTGAGGCCGAAAAGGCGGTTAAGGAGCTAAAGGCATGTTCGTCGGGAATGCCGCCAACCGGGCGGAGGAGCCTACCGACCCAACAACCAGGGCTCCGATCGGAATTTTCAGCGTAAATCGGACGGAAAACAAAATTTCCGAACTAATTCAAATTTTCAGAATAGGAGAGAAGGGAATTTCGACCAAAATGGTCGAGGAAACCGTTATGAGAGGGATAACCGAAACTATCAGAATAATCGGCGGAACGATTACGTCCAGAGACGCGATCGCTATGAGAAGAATGATCGCTACGATAGGAAACCGAATTATGATCGTGGGGAACGGAGAAGAGACTTTCCTCCAGAAATGAAAGGAGAATATGGGCCTAAATTCGCTGTCTCCAGAACCCAAAACGAGGGGCAGTACTATGAGGGAAACAGCCGACGCCGCCAATATTCTGGGGCATCTGACTCGGCTGGTAGTGATTATCGGAATGGCTATTCGTCACGTGAACATTACCGTTCTCCCCGACGCAGAGATGATTCGCGATCTGATTCTTTTGGTCAATATACTGTCCGCACGACTCGCAGGGTCTCCAAAGATTGTATGATGCATGCAAAGCGCTGTTTAGCTTCGCCGCATTTTCAGCATAAAGTTCTAGTGTGTCGCCGGCCTTTGGTTTGCACATGTCGTGCGCCTGACGCCTACGGCCAGATGAAGGAACCTGCTCACCGACCGCCCAGCGTGAGTTCTTTTACCTCCACGGAGGAGGAACTTATTGTGCCTGTGCCACGACATTCCCGTCGTATGCCTAGCCTGAGGCAGGATAGGGCTGCATTTGGGCCTATTGTTGACACCAACACGGTGGCAACTCAGTGCCGTCTTGAGAATTCAAAAGAAATAGAAACTGACTTGAGCCGAGGAGAGGATCCGTCGTCCAGCGAACCGAACACTTTTTCCTACCTATTCTTGTTTTTTATGCGGACTCTAGCGGCCGCTGTAAGAACTTGCAGAAAGGCAGCTGTACCTGCCGCTTGGGTTCTGCTGACATTGCTTGTGTCAAAGGCTAACGCACAGACACAGGCCGACTCGGATTCATCTCGTTTTTTAGCGGACGAGATCGCCAAAATTGGCACCCTAGTCTTGCCCCGTTGGGGGCAGTATTAAGTCCTCCTGGGATTGGGATAATTTCGCAGAAAACGGAATATCTTGCACTGATCCTGCTGTTGGCAGTACCCCTATGTCTCCTCAGTGGAGGCCCACTGAATGGGCCAATGAGGAAGATTGTATCAATCTCTCGACCGGAAAAGCTAAGACCGACCAGTACTGTGTCCGCATGATAAACCAAAGTTGTCCGCAATTTGTTTTTTAAGGGGAAATAGATTCAATTAAGCTTGAATGTCGGAAATTATATTCGGGAGTCTTAAACACGTATTTCTACTCAAAACTGCTTTCAAGTTTGTGTCGTTCACCGCCTGGAGTCTGTACTTCTTATCCGGTACCCGAACAGACGCACAGTGGACCCAAGCGTTTCATCAAATTCCTACTGGCTGGCGCGTTAAGATTAGCAGGACTCGCAAATAGTCTAGCCAACTCCTGCCACTTAGGCGAACTGGATAATCGAGTAATGGCTGTTGAGCATGGGCTTAACGTTCAGAGAGAAGATCAACTTAAAATTACTGATTCTATCAAACGGATTGTCCATGCTAATGAGCAGGTGTATGCCTTGTTGCGTCACACTGTTCAGGATTTGACTACCTTGATTATTAGGGCTCGCTGTTCAAACTTTTCTTACATGCCTCAGATTTACATGCAGCTTCTCGCTCATATCTTTACCTCCTCTTTACGAGACGGTTTAAACTCTGTTATGCGGGCTGGTCTACATTCTGAGATTAATCCAAACTTGGTACATTTGCAGACTTTAAAAGGGATAATTCGTACCCACCCCTCTCTGAGGAATTCACTACTTAGTCAGGAGCCGAGCTTAATTTATCAGTTTGGGAAGGTTTACCCAATTAAGATTGACTTCAATACTCTACGATTCGGATTTACCTTAGAAATCCCCGTGCCATTGGAACAGGAGGTAAGGCCCTTGTATGCGATTCAGAACGTAGGCTATAATTCACGGAAAAACGGAATTACTTCTTTGGCACCGCTGCCGGATTATGCGCAAAGGTTAGATACTGGCGAGGTTAGGAAGATAGACGTTTCTGCGTGCAAGACCGCACCGGGTCTATGGTTTTGTCTCCCTAATGCAATTGTAATGAGTTTGAGAGCAAAGTGTCTGCAGATTCTTATTAGCTTTCCACCTGAGCGCATAGGTAAGGAATTTGAGCATTGCCGCGAATACAAACAGGTTAAAGTATTAGATAATTCTAATTTCTATCGTACTACGCCCGCGGGTGTACTGGTTAGGACAAACTACACTGAAGTGATTGTTGCACGCTCGCCTTCTCTAAATCATGTAGCCGAAGGCGAAAGAGTACCCGTTCCAGAAACTGGAACTCTCTGGTTTGAGCACGGTCGATACTTGCATCTGATTATTGGTAATACCATCCTAACTAGTACGCTATGAATGCTAAAACTACGGTAACCACTTCTGATTTGAGAAAAACGATTGTTCCCGCCCCTTCGGGACGGATCCCGTTGCATTTTACTGAGCGTTCGACGGCAGAATATGAAAACGAGCAAGCTAAAAATTTGATTCAGAATCAAGTCAAAAATTACGTGGATTTACCTTTAATTCCTTTGGAGCTGAAACACGGCTTAATGGTAGTCATCGTTATAGTGTTACTAGGTTGTTTCATTATCTGGTGGATTACCCCTTGTTGCAGAAAATTTAGAGCCAAAATTAGAAGCCGTAAGTCGTCCTCCCCTCGACCCAAAATGCCTGCCATCTCGGCACCTACTGAGAATCAGAAACTGCAGGAAAATCTGTTTAGTGATGATGAAGAAGAAGTACCTATAGAATTGGGCAACCTTTCAGTCAAGAGTGACCCAATGCCTTACCGACCTCGAGAAAGTCTCGAAACTTCGTTGGCCGAGCACAATCGAAGGTCTATGGCTAACCGATGCCACGAAACCACCCATTATAAGCCAATTTCAAGAGATACCTCATACGCTTCGTCCATGTCCGATTACGGTCAGGATCCCTTGGACATTAGTTCACGGCCTCTGACAGATGATAGTCTGGAAAGTCAAGCCTCGCCGCTCATAGATCTAGGGTGTGATCTTAAGGGAAAAGGGAATAGGATTACTGTTTTCGCGTCAAGTGGCTATTGAGGGATCTGAGGAAGAGGACACTGCGACATCCTCTCATGCTCGTGCTGATGCCGCGACCAGTCCTTTTAAACGGAACATAAGAACTGTCAGTCCTGAGTCTGATGGATCGGGACGGGACCACAGACACGACTCTCCACTCGAGGATCAGGGAGAACAGTAAACGCACACTCGGTTTTTATGGTTAGGACTATACCACTTATGATTAGCTTATTATTAGTAGGACAGCCAGTCAACGCTCTTTTTGACACGGGATCACTATTGGCTATAGTATCACAGAATTTGGTTACTAGGCTAGGCTAGTCAACGCTCTTTTGACACTGGATCACTATTGTCTATAGTATCACAGAATTTGGTTACTAGGCTAGGCCTGATCCCTACGCCCGTTGAGAGTTTGGGATCACTACGTACCGCAAATGGAGGAAAGTGTCAAATTTTAGGTTATGTGAAAATACCCATAGTCTTCACTGGAGCCGAAAGACATTTATCTGTTCACAACTGGAAATTTCTAGTGGTAGAGAAATTGACTACCGACTGTATTTTGGGATCTGATTTTATGGTAACCTTTCCGGGGGAAATCTCTTTAGATTTTCGCCAGCACGCCATTACCCGACCCGCTTCAGATGGTACGCGTGTAACCCTGCCACCTCATGATGCCGGCAAAGTCATTTAAGAGCGAAGTTTTGCAGATATTTATGACCCAAAGAGAACCATGTACTTGTTGCATGGAGGAAGTGAGCACCATGCTACCCATGATTTACGTGAATTTGAAGGGACAACCAGTGCAAACGCTATTGGATACTGGCGCGAATTTGAGTTTAATGAACGAAAGTTTAGTTAAATTTCTAAATTTGAAAATACTACCAATGGACAGACCATTGCGAGCCGAAGGAGTTAACGGCCAGGCCTTAAAGTTTCGTGGAGCTGTTAAAGTACCCGTTGAATTCTATGACACTCCGGGAATAACAGTCGAACACACCTTTCTGGTTCCTAAGGGACTAGCTGAGGATTGTCTCATAGGAACAGATTTCTTACACGAACATGGCGGGGATCTCACTCTAAGCTTCGCGCAAGGGGAATTGAGACTGTGTAAACCCGAACGCCCTCCAATGGTCGCCAAACTAATACATCAAGAGCCTGTTACTCACACAGCACACCGAGTCTCTGCAAAACAAAAGGTTACGATCCCAGCCTACTCTGAAGTCGCAGTGCCCGCATTAGTTGAGAGCATGGATATGCTAAAATATGATGGTCTTTTTGAGCCAACCGAAGCGAAATTTGCCGCGGAAAATTCTAAGGTATTTAAGGTATCCAGGTAATGCCAGGTATGGTAAATTTGAGGCAAAGGTTGATTCCTGTTCTTATGAAAAACAAGACAGGACAAGCGGTAACTATCTAGGAAAATTCTACACTTGGAAACGTGACACCGCAGAATGAACTTCGTCGAGGCGGTAGCATTCGTAACTACC
Source organism: Trissonchulus latispiculum (assembly GCA_030248195.1). Taxonomy (NCBI): domain Eukaryota; kingdom Metazoa; phylum Nematoda; class Enoplea; order Enoplida; family Ironidae; genus Trissonchulus; species Trissonchulus latispiculum. The sequence continues at coordinate 137,163 of JASAND010003267.1, read as the reverse complement.
GACCATTAGTCAATGAAAATGGTGAACCTGTTTGTTTGATAAATCCTCCGAAATCTGGCGGAAATATTTGTCGCAAACATGGTTATAGCGTTAATGCTTGTCTCATCGGCCGCCCGTGCACTCTAAACGACTTGCCGGAACCGATACGCGAGATTTCCTTTGATCAGGAAAATTTGTCGAAAACCGAAATTGGACATTCCTGGGGCTCCTAATGAACCGTATGAGGTGATAAATGTAGTAGGTGACGGGAACTGTTTTTCTCAACATCCTTTCGACATCGGCAAATGTACTGTTTTTAAAGCTCACATTAATACCAGAGATGCTAAACCACTGACGCCACGCCCTCGATCAAGGATTAGGTGCTGTTCTATCTCAGGAACAGGATGACGGTAAATACCACCCTGTTGCTTATGCTTCCCGATCTTTGAAAAAGTACGAGTGAAATTGTTCCACTCATGATAAAGAGTGTTTAGCTAGGAAATTTGAAATCGAACATTTTCGTCATTATCTTTACGGCGGCCCCCCTTTACCTTGTTCACTGATCACTCTGCTCTGCGTTGGCTAACGAAGCATCCGCCTCGAAATTCTCGATAAGCTCGCTGGCAAATGACGTTTTCAGAATATTACTTTGAGATCAAGCACCGAAATAATCCGCAGCCTAGGAACGCAGATGGGCTCTCTAGGAATCCTTTGTTAGCTGATGTTGCTAAAGGATAATTATGTGATGAGCAGGAAAATGACAGAAAATTTGTGCAAATTTATCAAGATGAGAGCGAAGAGTTAATTGCTCATATAAATTCGGTTATCGTTCGAGGACAAGCCCGACGGGCTCGAGACCCTAATGTTTCGGTTGTTAACAAATTGAGAGCAAAAAAGGGGCTTCCCGCTGTTCGATCCAAGGTTTCGAAAATTTCACAACCCTCTAGCTCCAGTGATTCAGATGAGGAGCAAAGTGTACCATCCCCTAAAAAACAGCCAAAATTGAGAGGACTACGAAAAATTTCTAGCTCTGAATCAAGTGAAGACGAACAGGAAGGAAAACCAGTCTCGCAACCACGTATGCTAGATTTAGACTATTTAGACTAAAGTTTACGAAACGCCCGCAGCTGACTCTCCTGAAACTGGTCGTTCAAAACGAATTGATCCAACCACGGCCATTTTCAGTGATGTTTTTCACCATGCCGTTCGGGATAACTCTAACGTTTCTTTGAACCCTAAATCTTTTGCTAAGTTGCAAACTTTACAGCGCGAGGATTTACTTAAAGTTATTACTTAAAGGGATTTACTTAAGGGGATCATTGACTATAAAACGCTAGGAAATCTACCTAGTAATTTCAACTTGGCTGTTAAAATTACGTCCTTGGGCGAGCAATGTGACATGCGCGACGACGTCTTGGTTCGTCTTGAGAAAATGAGAGGTACTACACTGGAAGTTTTAGCTGTTCCTGAAAGTTTGCGTGAAGCCTTAGCCGCGTGTCATGATAGCCCTTACGCCGCCCATGGCGGTAGAAATAAAACTAGCTTTAGATTAACTCAGCATTTCTGGTGGCCTGGAATGTATGCTGACGTTAAGCGATGGGTTGAATCTTGTCCCCGCTGCCAACAGCAAAAAGGTTTCTCCAAAAAACCCAAAAGCTATGCTTCGACATGCACCCATGGCCGTCGAACCTTTCGAATTGTTCACTGTGATTTAATGGACGTCAGCAAAACTTTGAAAAGTGGAATGAAACATATTTTGAGTTTCATTGATGCCTTTTCGAAATATGTGATTGCTATACCTATTAAGAATAAAACTGCTTATTCTATCGCGCAGTTTTCTCGAATTTGTTATTTTACAGTATGGCTCGCCAAAATTGCTGATTTCAGACCAGGGTAAGGAATTTGTCGCACAGTTGAATTAGGAAATTTGCTCGCAAGTCCAAACGCGAAAGGTTGAAACCACTAGATATCATCCTGCCGCAAGCGGACAGGTTGAACGCTGGCATAGAACACATTTGGACATGCTTGCCACCGTTACGGAGAATCACTTAGAATGGGATAATATGGTGTCATACTGTCAGTTTGCATACAACACCTCCATTAACTCAACTACAGGTGAATCACCTCATTATCTGTTACACGCCTGGGATCCTGTTCTCCCCAGTGCCACTAACGTTTCAATACCCACCGACAGAAAGTATTCTGGTTTTGACTATGTTAGGGAAGCGACTGAAGCACTTCAACTTGCTTGGTCGCTAGCACGCAAAAAGATTGGCGCTTCGCGAAAAGTTAACGATGAAAATTATAATAGAAACGCTGTGGAACGAAAATTTCAGGTTGGCGATTTAGTGATGATTAAGGCATCTAATGTAGCCAAGCGTGATCAAGTCTATAAACATTCAGACAAGAAAATTGGCCCATACCGCATTGATAAAATTGTTGGCTGCGTTGCGGAAGTCTATCCTGCAGGTAACTGACGTGCCAAGAGGGTTAAGGTACAGTTTAATAACATGTATCCCTGTGTGGAATCCCGCGTGATTACTGCGCCCATGCACGAGTACGATGATGAGAAAACTGATAGAGCTGAATCTCATATCCCCGATGAACGGTCCATCAAGAGTGTTGCAAAGTTGCAAAAAGCTACTTAAAAAGTAGCTTAAAGTAGCTTAAAAAGCTACCTAAGACGCCACCTCCAGCTGACTCACCCTCAGAAAACGAGACTGCTGAGCCGCTTACTCGCAAACAACCCAGCCGGAGAACTAAGGTCGTTCGATCTGACACTAGCCAGGAGAAACCTCCCGTTCCGCCCAGAAAACGCGTGCCCCTCTCACCTAAACAGAAAAGTATTATATCCCCAAAGGCTGTGGTCTCTTCTCAGGACTCTGCCTCTGAGACTGATAGTATCCCGCAGTTTGTAGGCGAGGAATCACTCTCTCCAGCAAATGATCCCATCGCACTTTTTAATCTTGTATATGCCCGATGGCAAGATTATATGGCCGTTCTGCACAAACACCTGCTGATTGGAAATGGCCTAACAGCAATAATCCAAAAATTTTGATTATGGAGTTAGTATCTTCTTCCTCCTCCAATCAATCGTCTCCTGCCGACAATGCCAACAAAGGAGGTATATTCTCTGCACCAAATGTCGACAAGTTGTTCTCTGAAAGCCCATTGCTTTCTTGTGCTTAGTCTCAGCTTTAGAAATCTCTTTAGGAAGTCCCAAAGCGGGAAGTCTTGTTCTGGCCCTCTGTCGGGTCGACACTCGTCTGAGCAATAAACTTAGACGCTAAACAGCCCTGTGATTGTAAACTAGAATGAAGTGTAAAGTTTGTAAGAATACTCTTCTGCCAATCTTGTAAAGACATTGTACGCTAATTATTGTGTTTTGCACCCTAATTTTGTAAAGTTTTATTGCCATGGTTTTGCAGAAACTGTACTGTATAACTTGTTTGACCTAACTTCCGTATTGCGAATAGTACTGGTTGTTTGATTAAGAGGTCTCGGTTACAACATCTAAACCGATGATCTAGAACTTTGATTGTGTTAAAGTTGCTCCATGTTGGGCATTGCCTCAGTACATAACATCCTGTAGCAAACAATTGTCAAAAGCCTTACATAAACTTTCAATCAAACTTGATTAATTTAGTGTGTCATCTTTAAAACTTTAAAATTCCTTTAGTTTCACAACATTGTTGTTTTTTGACGTATCAGTATCGTTTCGTTATTCCCCAATTTCTTTACTTTAATTTTATTTCATGTTGTTGTCTTAAAATCAGCCCTTTAAAAAGGCACCAAAAAGGAGTTTTTAGTTCAGTTTTGCACATTCTCTCTGGGAAGAAATTGGTGTTCCCATTATCACGCCATAATGCAACTTGCGCAAGTCACAAACAAGACCTTCCTTTTAAGTGAGGTTTGCCAGGTCACAAACAATTCTGTCCTGTTAAGTGAGCTTAATTTAGGTTTATACTTGTCTCGTAATCCGTACAATCCATGCATACGTATACCTCTTAAGTGAGGAATGTTATATTTTACTAGCGAATAAACTAACTAACCCAACCTTGTAGGACACTAGGCCTGCTACAATCCGTACTAAAGGAAGAAATGTATTAGATTGCCGTTTGCTACATGTTTGGCACAGTACCTCGACTATAACATCTGTCGATGGTATAGGCATGTATTCGCAGAAGTTCCGGTCTTCGGGCTAAAAGCCCATGTGAAGTGCCCAGCCAACCTTGTAGAACACTCGGCTTGCTACATTGGTGGGATCATCAGGATTCACACTGCATGACCCCACAAAGCCCGCCTCGGACCCGAAACACCACTGCTGCTGCCCAGCCTACTGCATCCACAGGTGCAACAAGTGCGCCCCCACCAACTACGGAAGCAAGCTCTGCGGCCACCAGCTTTTCAGCCACCGCTGAACCCTCAGGCAAAGGATTGCAGAGAAAACTGCTAACGCCGGAAGAACTTCAGGATCAAATCAGGAACAAAGTCTACCAGATTCATCAGGACCGTATATACCAATCTCAACAGCCTCCACCACAACGTAACTGGTCTCCTGAAGGACATTGCTAGCCTCCGAACTGACCTTGATCAGAACATCAGTCAAGTTAAACAAGACCTCCTCACAGTTCAAACCGGAGTTGACCGTATCGACCCGTTCATCCCTACCCTCCAACAACAAAACCCAGTCCAACAAGTCCAGAACCTCCAAGCCACAGTAAATCAGCTTGCTAATCACGGAATTGCCGTGCCTGGAGGTCAGTTAGGAATTGTGTCAAAAATAAAATCGCGTAAACGTTGAAATTAACACGATTTTTACCACTATTTTACAACGTTTACACGATGATAACACGTTTATTTTTTGTGGTACACTTTTTGCTACTACTTTTTATATTCCGGCCAGCAGCTGCAAAGCACTTCCCAATATAGCATTTATGAATGTACGAAAGATTGTTGCTATTGCATAAACTTTCTCTATCCCTTTTACTGAAGTTCAGACTGAAAGACTGTACCATAAAAAGCTTAATAAAAACTCTTTACAAATCAAGCCGCTTACACGACTTCAACACAAACAAAATCGTGTAATAAAATCATTTAAACGATAGATTTTCAGCACAATTTTGACACGGTTCTTTAGACAGATTGGATCTTCCCAAAAATGCTGTTCCGTTAGTCTACGACAGTCCTTCTGAGAACATCAAGAATTGGTTCTCAATTTTCGAAGTGGGGGCAGAAGCACAGCAGGATGATGATGCCACGAAAGCCAGACTAGTCCCCGTCTACTTTCGGGAACAAGCACAGAAGAGGTTGGCCCAGCTGGATCCCGCGATCAAAGCGGATTACCTACAGCTGAAGGATGCTCTCATTAATGCCTTGGAAAGAAAGGAAGCGCAGATTTTGGCCAGCCTTAGCTTGGTCTCCAGGCAGCAGCACCCAAATGAGTGCATCGCAGATTTTGCCTGGCAACTCCAGAAATTAGCCGACGACGGCTATCCAAATATGGCTCCTGATGCTAAAGATACATTGCTGTTCCGATGTTTTCTGCATAATCTGCATCCCTATTATCAGCGAGCGTTGTTCCCCTTGAATCCTACAGGATTTCCAGAAGCCGTGCAGAAGGCAAAACAACTGGAAGCATTGGAGAACCTACACCCTCAGTCTGCGGCTACAGCTGTGATGGATCCTCCACGGCCAGTATCGATTGGGTCTCTTGCCGCTGCAGCTGTGCCATTAAGCGGCGGCACCAGCCGATCACACTACCAGTGCCACTTCTTCCCTTCAAGTCCCTTGAACAGCTGCAAGAACAAGTCAGAAATCTTGCTCGTGACGTCCACAGTAATCGTAACAGTCCTCAGCGAAATGACCACCTGAAGCCCCAGGTAATCTCATTAATCAAAAGAGGGCTACCGTTTAAAAAGACATCGAAGGACTTCCAAGGAGGCCGCTGGGCTGGAGGGGGAATGACGTGAAATACCGTAAGACTCACCTGCACACACGCGTACACTACACACAGCACGAGGCGGAGCTTAGCTTCAACGTTACGACTTGATTGACAGGAAGGGAGTTCCCGGCCTGACGTCACCACACATTCAGTCTTGGTCTAGCAGTGAGAGACTCTGGTCGGTTTTGTTTGGTTTTGCCCGGTTGGCAATTGTATTTGTGGAGTGGCCGTTGAGCCTACGATTTGTATTGCAGTCCAGCGAGAGACTTATTGATCTGTTACGTGATTGACCAGACTCACCCCGTTTAACCTGCACACAGTTTAGTGATATTATTTGCGATCTTCACTCGGGGATATTGGCTTTCACGTTATTTCTTCATCAGTCCAGCTATCCATCTAAGGAGGTAAGGTTGAACCCGCTACAATTACGGGTTGACTTTAGAGTCTGTCAGTTCACAAGGTAGACTAAAACAGGTTGAGTTCATTTTTTCCGGTTGACTATCCAGCCCAGTGGTTGTCTCATTCTGAAAAGTAGCTTTGTTATTTTATGATTGTTGGTTATTCTATTGTGAGTGTATAATATTGACCGTCATCGGACTGCTAACCATCACTGTGCATACGACTATTTAAAATGACTATTGTTCCAGTTCTGTTGTTGGTAGAACGCTTTGATAATAATTAAAATAACCTAAAACTTGACTTTCTTTCTGGATATCTCATTTGGCTTAGCGTTGCGTCTAGAGTTGCGAGATTCAGCCTTCTTTCGAGTATTTTCTTTAGATATTTATTGGATTCGAGAACTGGGTGGACCACTGACTTACTTACGGAAGCCCAGTTTAGGTAGAAATCAGGAACAGATCTCAAAGTTTAGTGAGTGATCTGTTCTTGACTAGGTAATTAAGATCTGGATTGGGTGGTAATCTGCGAGGCCCCTGAAGACTCGCTTCGAAATGATAAAACCGGATACCACTGTAATATTTATTGTGTGTAATAGCTAAAGTAGTATCTATTGTTGGATCTGTTTGGGTGTTAGCCTGAATCTTGGGATTATTGTCGATATTAGGATCCCTGCCATTCTAAAGTGAAGTCTAAGCGTTAGAAAGGAGGCACTAATTGGTTAAAAACAAAAAGGTGGAATCTTGAAGGAAACGTCTTAAACCGAAACCGAAATTGACCAGTGCTAGTAAACATTTTCTTCACATATAAGCTACTTTCAAATGATAACTCAGGACAGCTGCTCACATTTCGATTCCAAGATTTTTTGGTCAGTCTTTAGTTCATATTTTTCGAAAAACACTACAGTTTGGGCAAGTCGCTTTATCTAAAAGTCTGTTTACACAGCAGACGCTTGAGGTGGAAGCTTAAACTTGAAGAGGTAGTAACCTACAGAGATGAAACCGGGTCACCGGGTCAGTTCGGGTCACTATATGGACCGGGTCACCGGGTCAGGAACTCTGACCCGGTCTTGACCCGGTATTTTTGATTGGAGGAATTTTTTTGCTGTTATAGGATATTTTTCAAAGTTTTACCAATTTTTGTCTACTGAAGACTTCAACAATTACTCAAAAACAAGCAATAGAAATATTCTTAACTTAATCGTGTAGTTTTTTAAATGCTTGTCGCTGTAGTAGTGTCCTCATAATATTTGTAATGTCATGTCAAGCTTAGATCTAGATTTGAAACTATAATGCCTGTTTTGAATCTTAACTAAAAAATTAAAACTATTACATGGGCCCTGAGAGTCTGAAATCTTCATTTTAAAATCTAAAATTCTCCATGCTCCATCTACTGTATGTGACTTATTGCTGCTGCTAACTTCTGATGGGAGAAGGTCAGACTGTGGGTTTCAAATCTCAGGAAAATCTCAGCAAAACAAGTTTTACAGATTCTGAGTTTTACTTTGCATTTTTTGCAATTGTTATAGCGTACTACGTATCTTCAGGAACCAATTGTGATTGATTTTATTTCATATTCTCTAAATCCCAGCCATACGAAAAAATATTTTCAAGGAATTTCCGCTGAGTGAAACTTCAATCATACAACTAAATGAAATATTTTACTAAAATATATAATGATAAAACAGAAAAGTGCTAATTTTAAGCCCTATGATTAGAATTAGATGATGTTATGACTTTGGCAAAGTATTTTGTTCCAATTTGTTTGATTCAAAAAGCTATGTAGTTTACTTCACATTATTGAGTGCAAAATCTTACAAACCTTTTTGATTTTTTTCGGCTTACTTACAATATTCACTTTCCAATACTACTACTTTAAGGAAAGCAAAACTTTTGCCCAACTTGATATTTTAGTGGCCAAAAATATTCAAAATGGTAAAAACACTCACCGCACCCCAATAAAGTATTTTTAATTTTTTGCAAGCTTAAACCTGAATTTTCAAAATTACCGGGTCACCGGGTCAGTAAATAGTGACCCGGTTTCATCTCTGGTAACCTAATCTAGCCTAGAACGGTTACACCGACACGGTTTATGGCAGAATCAAATCAAGTGCTGTCACTGCAATCAGATTTTAATCACTAAATTAAAATGATATATTTTCATTACTATTATTTATTATTAATTTTTGACAGAACTAAAACACGCTAAAGTTTTATGCTAAAATTATGCAGTTATTACATATTATAATTATATGCTACTATTATTTCTGTCTACTATTTTTGTACTGTGACTTCACAAGCTCTCCAATCCACATAATTTGGCTTCATTAATATTTCGATGAATCTGAAAAGCATGGATATCTTGGTGCAAACTTCTGATCTCCTTTGACATTGAAGCCTTCCTCTCGAATGTTCACTGAGCCAAAAATGCATTCTTCATAGGAGGTTGGACCTACAAGCACAAAGATCCAATTTGGCGTTTAATATTAAGAAACTTTCGTTAAAGAAATAAACGTACAGCTTTAAGGTGGTGCTCCATTATTTTAAAGAAGCTCCCATGAAGAGCATTACTTGCAAAATATTATACTGACATATTCAGAATACTTAAGAGATATATACAGGTATATATAAGTAAAATAAACAAAAATACATAATATGCATAAGTAAACACCATTAAAGAAAATAAAGAAAAAACTGAAATTTCCATCGACTACGGCGTTTAGTATAATATTGGTTTTCTCTAACTATAGGAAGAATTTCCTACCTGTATTGAATTCAAAGTTCAGATAACTAACGCAACGAAATTGGCGAAATATTGCCTTTATGCAACTCAAGTACAGATTCATATCTAAGCAAAATCTTACACACTTACTGACATTAGGATATCGTAGCGGCTTGGATCCAATGACAATCGGTACCTTGGAGTCCAGGCTTAGAGAAGGCCCGGACGGCGAAGTTTTGATGAATATGTGATAAGATATCTTGATGATTCCGCAACTATCAAGCGTTGGAGGAAGAGGTGGAATTCGCAAATTAGTAAATGCGACATTTCTGCTTTCCCCTTCTGGGATCATTTGATCAAACCCTTTATGAAAAACTATGCGAGGGGAATCATAAGTGCTCCATTTACCCTGCTTAAATGCACTATAGCGAATATCCTGGAAGAATATGGCATAGACGTTGTTAATTGCGCGTTGACTGTTGTTTTGGACAGCTACGGTGAAATCGTAGAATTCTCCTGGCACAAACCCTCGCTTTGGTAACGAAATCTTATGTCTAAAGTTGGAAATGTTAACTTCAGGAATACGAATGCATGGAAAATTCTTTATCACCATCACGTGTCAGCTCCGTAAATTCAATTACAACACAAAATATTAAAGTTTTCAAAATCCGATATACTAATTACCCAGTGACAAGCTAAGCAAATCATTAATTTTGAAATTATCTACTGTGAGCAGAACCGTAACATTTGCAAGTACTTAGCATAAAATTAGGTTTGCTTTTTCAATGTTATGGTCGATCTAAATTTGTGAAGAGTTTCAGATTTGAATTGTTCAATTTATCATCACAATTTCGTGAACAGTAAAAGAGTTGGTCGTCCTCTTGTGTACATGCTACTAGACTAATAGCTATATTGTTCAATTTGGCAAAATTTGTGCTTCCAAATTGACAAGTTGTGAGGAATCAGTCGTAAGGAATACAAGACCCGGTGTACATTACTGAGGTCAACTTCAAGATCTAACCAACTGCTACTGTACGTACTGAATTTGTCCAGCATTACAACACATGAAACCAAGCGTTTTTTCCTCCTGCAATTCCAAGGGATGACCATTAGACGGATCTGCATTCAAATCATGTGATCCGATTACTGTGAAGATTTTCCTAACAACGTTATCCAGTTGCCACGGTTGTGTAATGATTGCCTTCAAGAAATATCTAATATGCCCAAAAGAAGGATGATCCTCAAAAGAAGACGGACAATTTGCTGGAAGTTCAAACTTGAAACTGTATTGGTGACGACCAGCTTGAACGGTTCGAGTGTCTCCGCCAATCTTTCCAAATACAATCATTTCCTCATTAATGTAGTATTTTTCAGCACTGTAGTGTTCAGTGCTCTTAGCAACATTTTTGCTCCAGTGTGAATAAGCTCGACCTTTTAGTTGAACAACAATATTTTTCATTTGCAGGCTACCGTTTATCTCCACAATCAGCTGTCCTGTGATCTGCTGTCCAGCATAGAATACCTCCGCTGGGTTGTTGTTAAATTCAATAGATACTCTATTTAATTTCCCCATACTAACAGCCCACCTAAAAGAATGAATTTATAATGAACTAATAAAATATAAAAGTTTGAACAATTTGGTAGCATATTTTCGTGCAAATTTCTAATTCTTATTGTAAAGTACGTTATTCTCAGGTACCTTATTCTTAGATCTTATTCAGTCTGTCTATCAAACCGGCTGCTTTGTCTTTTTAGCATCTGCAACAGCTTTGCAACAGTCTTTAGAAATATCCGTTTTCTTTACTTATCTTCTACTTTCTCTGCTTAACTAAAGAACTTTATTAGATCATTTGGTATTACTTCGACTTTAACAAACTGTTGACTATACTTATATTTTTTATTATTTTGACTGATCATTATTCCCAAATATAAGTGTCACAGTAAACTTCTAGACCATGATTGGATGGTTGAGTGATCCTCTTGTAATATCTTTATCCATTCTGAACGTATGCTTTGTTCTGTTTCTGATTTGAGTTTATGCATCAACGAGAAGTCCGGAAACTACGTATGCAGTTGTTGTGCCTCCAAATTGACCGTTAACCAGACTGGATCATTATGTGCCCTTAGGCCCTCTATTCGTGTGTTTTGATTTCTGGCCAATCCGCAACAGCTTCCGATTCCGAAGTCACTGTCGATTGTAAACAAAAAGAAGATCTTTTCGCATAATTTGGGTAGCCAGGGACAGAAAACTGCGACCTTCACCCATGTGGCAATCCTTAAGGTGCTGGTATCGTTTTGTGCAGTGCTTTTGTAGGTATTTTTTGAAACGCCACAAGTTTCGCAATTTTGTGAGTTGGAAAGAGCTTTATACATCATTTTAAAGCTTATAATCTGTAGATTCTCATGAAAGTACGAAACTAGTAAAAATCCCCAAAAAATAGCGAAAAGTTTCTGACATACTGACATCTGACAGGCTGAGTATAGACCAAAAATTTTTGAACATCGATTTCTCAAAAGTGTGAAATGAGCCAAAATTTTTTCTTGTGCTGTCCTATAAAGGACATGTGGGCCAAGGGTCATTTTTTTGGATTTGGCTTAGCAGGTCTTAACGGCCAAGAAAATCCATTAAATGTGCGGTGACACGAAATTTTGCAACTTTGCATTGAGTTTTCTCGCAACTGGAGATGTTTCAGATCAAACCAAGAAAAATGTCCCTCCGCAATAGTGCGAATTCTCATTTTGCCAAAAATCACGCGAATCCATTGGGTAGTTTTTGAGAAATCGATGTTCAAAACAAAATAATCGCAGTTTTACCAAAATGGTTTTTCGGCCAAATCTCTAGCTTAGAGCAACAAACTCCGGCTAATAGGCATTGATAAAATGTGCAATGAGACTGTGTATCGATCGAGTATAAATAATCCAAAATTGTCCGTACGATTTGGCAGTAATTTTGAAAAAACTGATTTCCTCGAAATTGGGCGTTTTTGGACCCAAAAATTCGTTTTTGGCTTATACTGATTTAACCACTAGAGATAGCTCGAAGGTTGTAAAAGCAAAAATGTTCATTTTGGTGCTCTCATTCCAGCCATACCAACCAATCTGGTGTCTCGACTATGGGCTGAGAGAATAATGGCAAAAACCAAACATTTCTTATCTTTGCACCTAAAAATCCGGGACTGGTCCGAGAATGTTAAAGAGCACGAAAATAATGTATTTGGAAAGTTTCATCCACTTTCATGAAGAATTGAAGCTTGTAGGTTGAAATTTACACAAAGCGATACCAGCACCTTAAAGCAATGTTCGATAATGCGTGATCGATGCTGGGTCTTTCCCCCATTCCTGAACTTGGACTCGACTGACGATACGGGAATTTTCAGTTTCTGCAAAATTCCTTGGATCATCCCTTCATCTACCTTATTTTGGGCAGTGTCGTCTTTTTCGGCCCAACTCACAATTGTTGTTTTTCTTCTCCTTCTGCTGAAGGAGCTCCATAATTTCAGTGGCTGCTCGGCTGGCAGCCTTCACACATTCTGCAATCAAGTCTGTCATGACCTCCTTCATTCTGGGATCAAAAAACTGGTTCAGGGCAGCCACAGGTGGCAGGGAAGGATCCACGGTTGGCTTTGGAGCCGAAACCTGTTGAGGATTGGCAAGAAAGCAAAACACACGATTAGAGGGGCTAAGGGCTTATAGTAGAGTGCAAATCTTAGAGTCCCATAACAATGTTAGATGTGATGATAATAGTAGGCGGTGAAAGAATGGCGGTGTATTAATTTTAGTACCGAAATTTGTAGTGTTTACTCATGGCGAAACAATACAAATGTATTTTATGAAATGATTTGGATTGATATTTTCGCTGGTACAAATAGAATTTTACTATTAGGACTTAGGAGCTGCTGAACGACCCTATCTGTAATATTATTGAGTCTACAGAATCATTGTGTGCTGGAATGTACAGGTGTGTGTAAAACTACGTGTTTCCTCGTAGGAGATTTTAATTACCCTGATATTGAGTGCACCTATAATCGATTTGGTCAAGAAACTGCAGGCATTAGTTTTTATACTATCCCCAGACCCAGTTTTGACCAGTGCGTGGCCACGCCAACACGAAAAAGGCCATATTCTCAATCTAAACTTAGCAAATGAACCAACTCTTGTTAGTAATATCTGTACTGGATCAGCCTTTTGTAACTCAGACCATTTTTCTGTTACGATTCTTTTAAGGGGATTTGGAATTGATGATTCGCAAAAAGTTTGTTATAAGAGAAACATTCGTAAAGCAGACTACAGTGCAATCAATGCTCTGCTCTTGTGAGTGGATTGGTCAATAGTTTTCAGAACATACTCCACAGCTGATAATTTTTGGCTACGATTCAAGGAAACCGGCGAAACGCCTATAGCTCTTTATGTTTCATGGTCTGCTACGACGTGACTCAATTTCTGTTAAGCTCTGGTCAGTTGTAACAGGTACAGGAAATCGTGCCCAAGCAAAAATTATCGTTCGATGAGTTTTGCTTGCTTGTTTTGTGACCATGTTTTTTATGGAAGCACTATTATGCGATTGCTTAAAATCCTTCCTGAAATTAAATCAGTTCACATCTACAAATCAATTCGGTTCTTTGAGTGGACATTCAACTTGTTGTGCAATTATTAAATTGTTTTGAAGATTTTAATTTGGATGAAGTACATGTTTTTCTGGGCGTTATGAATAAAGACTTTGCTAAAGCCTTGGATAGGGTATATCATACTTGAAATTGTTAACTAAACTTAGGTAGTAGAGTTTTACAAAACTTTTTACAGAATGGTTGGAAAACTATCTAACAGAAGGAAAACAGCTTGTACAATCGGATCTTGTAGATCCAATTGTAGAAATGTCACCTGTGGAGTACCTCAAGGAAGTATTTTAGGTCCTATCTTATTCTGGTATACATAAACTAACTAGCCGAAGTGGTAAATTAATTGCTCTCTGAAATTATTTGCGCATAATTCTAAACTTTGTCTTAGCTTAGCTAAAGGTTTTAGTAGCCAATACTTGCAACATGATTTAAGACAGATCCTGGTTCCAAGTTATGCAATTACAAGTGGCATTTCAAAAAGTAACATGTGCGGTGGCAAACAAGAGAAGTCTAGAGATATTGTGAAAGATAACTGGAGTTTTACAGTTTTAGGAGAGCTTGTAACAAAGGTAATTTTTTAAGTGGAATAATAATAATAGGCCCATACACGAATTTTTGGGGCCAACTTGTTAAACTAAATTAAGATAAACCATAGCTACAAGGTAACTTGCGAACGTCTTACCAAGCTATATTGTCTGTTTTATAGACCTGATTAATCGTCCAAGTAGCAATGGTTGTGTTGTTACTTTCGCAATGATATGAACACCCAATGGGATTGAAGGCTTCAACGTCCCTTGCCAAGGTCCAATACAATATTTATTTAGCTGTTGTAGTACTTCCACTGGTTTAACAACTGGCTTTCTAGTTAGTTGCTTAGCTACCAGTTTGGAAAGATTGTATAAAATGCGTGGGCATGTCTTACTTGTACTGAGCAACTGCAGAGAGGCTTCCCTTCCTGACAGAAAGTATTACTTGAAGAATTGGATTGAAGATTTCATTTACCAGTTCATGTAATTGTCAATTATATGAAAAGACTGAAAGTATGGACTTAGAAGATAAAATAGAGAGACTTTGATTGAGACTAAATGAGATAAGATCCAATACCTAGAATCTATTACGTTTGTTGTTATATGCATCGCATTTTGACTAGAGAGTATCTTTTCAATTGGTGCCGAAAAGTGGTCTTACTTTGTGACCATGAGCCGTCAAAGACGACAAATCAGTCCCGATTCTCCTGTAAATGTGCCCGCTTTTGTCTTGGCAGAATTCCTACGGTCCCAAGCTGAGCGGGATGACCGTCTGCGCCAGCTCGTGCATGACGAACTGCGACAGCGCGAAGAGCGCATGCATCAACAATTGCTTGCTTCCCAAGAAGTGGCAAACAGGCGTCAGCAAGAACTCTTAGCCGCTATGATGGATCATCAACGCCGATTCTTGGACCATCTGGCGCAAAATCAACCTCCACAAGTCCCAGCTTATCCCGATCGTCCTCACCCGCATGTCACGGTAACCCTGCCTTTACCTCGTTCCTTTCACGGCGACGAAGACAAAGACGGGATTGAATTCGACGACTGGGTTACCCAGATCCGGGATTAGGCTGACAAGAGTGGCCAGCCGCCACTTGAGGTGATGGACCGAGTTATCGAAGGGGTGGCTAGAGACAGTTTACGGTCTCTTGGTCCTACTTGAAGAGACACGTTCGAAAACGCTGTTGAACATTTAAAACCTTTGGTTACCCCCATGACAACACCGGCGGCGTCAGCTGTTAAATTGTTAACTTTACAGCAGGCTAAGGGTGAGTCTGTTGCCACATTTCTTCAGAGATGGCGCAGGCTCTATGGCCGTGTGGGTGATCCACTGGTTCTTGCTAAAGCGATTTGGTTGCAAAGGACTGCAGCCTGAACTAAAGGAGAAGATGCTTTCTACGATGGGCAGGGAAACAGAGGACTGGACTTTGTGTCAGTTACAGGAAAGAACTGTGACAAGAGAGCAAGCCCTAACTCAAGCCAGAGAGTTGGCCGGATCTCCGAAGATGGTTGATACTGGTAAATCTGAGTTTGGTAATAAGGGTGGATCGTTGTCTCGAGTTTCCGAGGGTGCAAACCCAAATTTTCTGGTTCTTGTTTCACGTGTGGCAAAAAGGGACACTTGTCGTTGGATTGTTGGTTCAAATCCAAAGATCCGTCTGAAGGTCAAAAATCTCAAGGACAAAGGCGTCAGAGCAGGAAAAGTACCGCACACGTTAGCAGCAATATCAGTAGCACACGACAGGTGATGGGCCGCCCACAGCTGTCCTACATTGGAGCGACCGTAAAGTTCGGTGGTGCTGAGTACAAAGGTGCTGTTGTAATAGATACCGGTGCAGATGTCAACTGCATGCCTCTGACACTGTACGATGACCTGAAAGTTTAGGGTATAGTCAAAGACTGTGACTATGAAATAAAAGCGGTGGGTCCGTGGGGTCCGGCGGAAAACTTACACGCGACGACAATGAGTGTCTCGGTAGGTTCGGATTCTCCCATATAGACTGTGTGTGCTGTTGTGCATCCCTGTGCAGATTCTTCTGGTGAGGAAGAAGTGCTGTTATCCAGAGAAACTGCTGGAAGGCTGGGAATAGCACCATTGGTATGGAATACCGGAGATGTAAAGCCAAGAATGGATTCTCAGGAGGTCAAGGAAGAGGTCGTGACGAGGCAGTGCCGCCGAATTGGTGCTTAAGTTCTCTCCTTGGAGGACGATCAGACTACGGAGGCTATGCTACTGGCAACGAAAACAATGGGCCGGAGCCAAAGAGTTGTCGTTTCCGTAGAAGGCGACGACGGCGATGTTTTTTTGCGCCTCACCCTGACTTGGCAAAGCATCTGTCTGTTGGCGTTTTCCGTCCTTGCCATGGGATCCTGTCGCTGGCGTTCAAGGGATCGAAGCAACCGAAGGGTACCGTCCTGGGTACAGTGAAGAACCTTCGGCGGATCCCGGAACTCCCGGCGGATGTTGAAACCAAGGCGAGCAAGGTCAAAGATGTGCCCAGTGAATGTTCAGCAATGACTTTAACCGAAGACCAGAATCCTGGGTCGTCGGAAAGCCAAAGAACCGCTATCAAGTCTTTGCTTGAAGAGTTCGTCGATGTTATCGCCACGCACGCAAAACGCAGAGACGCGTTTTCCTCTGGAAGGGGATAATGAAAAGACTGAAAGTATGGACTTAGAAGATAAAATAGAGAGACTTTGATTGAGACTAAATGAGATAAGATCCAATACCTAGAAGCGATTACGTTTGTTGTTATATGCATCGCATTTTGACTAGAGAGTATCTTTTCATATATATTAAGTTATTGTGAAAAAGTTACAAGCACTTCTTAGTAACGTGGCAAACCAGGAAAAAGAATATTTGCAGGACACGATTGAAAATCTATCAGGTATGTACTCACCCTTCCTACTGAGCTGTTGACTTTCTGGTTCTTTTGCGCTTCCTCCCCCAGCCACAAGTTTTGATTTTTTGACCAATAACTTTGAAATTTTGTATGGGTGCTTACTGGAGGTTGATAAATTTAAAAATCCAAAAATTTTGAAGTTTTAAAGAATTTTAAAAATTTTAAATTTCAGTTAAGGTAAGGTAAGGGTGAAAACCAAAAACTTTTGAAAAAAATTTGCTGAAAACTTGCATACCGGGGTTCTTAGGAGCTGTATGCTGAGCACGAATCTGTAATCCGTTTTTCGATTCAGCTTTTCGTTAGTTCAGCATACGCTAACATGTTAAGCTAACAAATTTAGCTTACTCTGATCTAACAAAATGCAGAATCGTAATAGATTTTATTATTTCCATCAGAGATTTTATGCTATTTCATATAATTTGCTGTCATTAAATACATGCACTTGAATTTTGTATCCATATTATGGAATTCAAGACTACTTCTTTCTAGCCAATTTCTTCGAATTCTAGCCAAGGCAGTGGAGAGATCGCGAAAACATAGGAATTGTCGCCGCTTCTTTAATGATTTCTGGAACCTGATCTGCGATTTCACCTTCAAAATGTCATTTATTCATTTTAGCCTAAAACTAAAAGTATGTAGGATGAATCCATTGGATGAGAACAAAACACTTCCAGGTGCTTTATTGTTGAGTTACGGTCAGTGCTGACGAATGGGATGGGATCCCAGAGAATGGGATGGGATTGGATTCAGATCTCGTACCACATGGGATAATAGGATTACTTGGGACTAAATTTGCTTTGAAAGGGAGTACTAAAATTTTGAATTTTGCATTCTGAATTTTGATAATTGTTTCAAAGTATAAAAATTAGCAGATGCATCAACATCATTGTGCTATGTTTGGCCAAATCAAGATTTTGATATCGGATTGCCTAGCCTCATTTTAGCCCCATGCTTTCCAAGTCTATTTCTGGGTGAACGCTCATTATCAGCTCAGATCACAATTTATTTGAACTTATAGGACTATAGCTACAGCGTTTTGATTCTTAACACTGTAGGATTTATGGCGTCCCGAGAATTGCATCCATACGACCTTTATTGTATTTTTGCATCCGTTTCTCAGAACAACAACAACGCAGAAATTAACAATTATGGACGTCTTACATTTTTCTAATTTATACGTTAGTGGTTATCCGGGTATCAGTATATTCGGCTATTCGACTATTCAAAACTTCTGTTCAAGAAAATATTTCGTCTTAAGTTAAAATGTTTACTTTTTCAAATTTGTGTATTGTTGCAGTCACCAACCCAAGCCTGAGTCCAGATCTAGATTGCATAAATATTTTCAGCAAAGTTTCGCAAATCATTTTTATTAAAATTTCTATTTTTATTCAAATTTGCTAATTTTTTGCTTTGTCTGACATATGTAATAAAGGGGATTAAATTGACTACGGACGATGTGTCGATGTGTCGATTGAGTTGTGATGTCTGCGAAACAGCGACGTCAGGGACTGCGCATAAGCGCCTCCCGTGGGAGACGGAAGTTCAGTCACTTCTTGCAAATCCAGGGGTTGGTACTGTTGAACGTTTACAGCGTAAAGCTGTCTTGCTACAGTCATATCTCCTGAAGTTGGATGCTGCTGATTTAGAAGTTTTGGAATCTATTCAAGCTGAAGAAAACGCTGACCAGGAGGTAAGGGACGCCAGGCAATTTAATGCTAATGTCATGGATGCAATTGCTGAGGCCCAGGTTCCTCAGGTCGCTCCTATCCCTGAAGCGGGTAATAACTTAGGGACCTACGAAAGTGAAGCATCCCAAGCTTGAGATTCCTCCTTTTGACGGGATCCTATTCGTTGGCAGGAGTTTTGGGATGCTTTTCAGGCAGCCATTGATGATCGGTCAGACCTGGCTGAGATTGATAAGCTAAGTTATCTCCGGGGCGTATTGAAAGGGGAAGCGCTTCATTTGGTTGAGGGCTACCGTGTCACAACTGCCAATTATAGCGAGGTAGTGAAGACACTGGATGAGCGCTATGACGATAAGCATGCTATAATTTATGCTCACATTGAAGCCCTATTGTCGTTTCCCACGGCTACTGGTGATATTTCATCCCTATTGTCGGCGCATGATGGTCTCCAGCACTGCACTCCATCTGCGCAGCTTAGAGTCGGTTCAGCCAGGACAAGATATGATTTTGTATTCAATTATCTTTTCCAAATTGCCCCTATTCTTGAAAGTTGAGGATCGTAAGCGAGGTCAAAATCCGAACTGGTCACTAGCTGACTTAAGAGAATGGCTGCATCAGGAGTTACGTGCTCGGGACATGGGTGAGAGACTGCTTCATTTGCAAGTGGTCAGTGCACATTATGAGGCGGTAAGCCCATATCTTCTGGTGCTAGAAATTCGCGGCAGTCCCAACGAGACGGCCACAATTCTGGGAATAGCAGATCGTCCCATGGGGATGATCAGGCGTCAGGCTTGCGTCGGTCTCTTGGAGACAGTCGCTTTAAGCCGACGTCAGCGTCTGCTCTCGTATCACAGGTTAGTCGGAGTCCGACTTGTGCGTTTTGTAATGGGGTGTTCGTATCCGAAAATTGTGACGTGTGCACGAACTCAGAATCTCGTCGAGCTCATCTACAAGACAGGTGCTACCGATGTCTTGGCCAGGGACACCTTGCTCGTATGTGTCTTGAAGCGAGGCGCTGCCATCATTGCCAGCGGCCAAGCCACCATTCGAGCCAATGTTTTTTTCAAATTTGGTGTTGCTAAGCCATCCGTGCTGCAAGGTCGATTGTTGGCTATTGCTCAGTCTCCAGTTCCTTCAGTTGCTGCTGCTAATAGTGCTGTGTCATCAATTGCTGTGGCACCTATCACGCCCTCAGATAGAACTATTATGCAGACAGCACTTACTTCGATTGTCAACCCTTCTGCTCAGATCAGTAATCCTGCGCGTCTGTTCTTTGATACGGGTGCATCTCGGTCTTTTATTAGTGAACAGATGTGTCGCGAACTTAAGTTGCCCATAATTCGAAGTGAATGGCTCTCCGTTTCTACATTTCGCAATCTTCAGCCGCAAACGGAGGAGCACAAAATGGTTGAGTTTGCTGTTCCTTGCAGAGATGGGTCGACCCTTATGGTGGTAGCATGTGTAGTTCCTGCTATCACGTGTCCCATACTGAAGGTCTCTTTGGGACCTCCAGCGACAGTAATACCGGCTTGGACTTTAGCTGAGCCCCCAATTGATCACACTGAGCATGTGAAAATCGATGTGCTGATTGGTATGGATCACTACTATAGTTTCATTGGGGCTGAACGCATTCAATTTGATCCAAACCTCTGGTTCTTGAACTCGAAAGTGGGATTCATTGCTACGGGTCGCGTGCCCACCAAGGAAGTGAGACCGGAGACAGTTGCAGTTATTTTTCTCAAAGAATTGACCGTGGCAAATCCTGTTGCTGGTCCAGTCTCTGATTTGTCCCGCTATTGGGATCTGGAAGAGCTCGGCATGAAGGAATTCCAGGATAGGGAGACTGTGGACGAGGAAGCACTAGAGGCTTTCTCTTCCATTATTCGACTTGCAGAAGGTCGGTACCAGGTACATTGGCCATGGAAGAAACCAGTCATGGAACTTCCAGATAATTACAGCTTAGCTTATGGTCGGTTGAAGTCTTTGTGCCTTGGTTAGTTTGGCTGATTCCCTGGTTGTTTCAGAAGCCTACAATCTTGTGATCCAAAATCAGTTGAATCAGGGCATAATCGAGAAAGTTTCCGATGTTCCCTCAGGGAACCTCGTATATTATATGCCGCACCATGTGGTTTTTAACCATGATAAGCCAACTACAAAGTTGCGCATTATATTTGGTGCGCCGTCGAAGCTCCGCAAGCACGTCAAGCGCCTCAACGATTGTCTTCATCGAAGTCCTGTATTTTGGAAGACTTGTGGGGGTTGTTAATGCGATTTCGAGCCTGCTCAGTTGCTTTGGTTAGTGATTTTGAACGTGGTTTCCGTGAGGTCATTTCGTGTGGGAAATTTTCAGAATTTCTATCGGTGGCTAGAACCAAGCCTATTGGTGACTATGGAATTGTGATGATTAGTGGTGGTGTCAATGTTGCACGGAGATCTAATGCTATTTGGCACATGAGTACTCTGATCTTCGTAGTTTAAGTAGACTTATTCGGAAACTTCGGCTTACCCCAGCAATTTTAGTCTGCCGTAATAGAGATTATTAGATGGGGTAGAATGGGGGTTCGGTTAGAGATCTTTGGTTTTGCAGTTACCAGATTGAGAGCATTGATTGGAGATTATTCGATTAGATATCATTTCAGAGAAATTAGACATCAGTTGGAAGTCGGTAGGTTGGACATCATGCATGTGCTTGGGGGGATTTTCACCCCCAGACCTGGACCTCACCCCTCGAGAGAGGTCCCTCAACCCACCCAGAATAAGGATTTTTCCGGTTTTTTGGCAAAAAACCAGAAATATCCGGTTTTCCGGCTGCGTCCTGCTGCCGGTCCACCCTCCCCCCGAAATTTCCCCTCCTGCACATGTCTGCTGGACATCCTAAGACCCGAGATCATTGGTTTTGTTGTGCCCGAGTTCCACTTGCCGGCCAAGATTTGTATTAGTTTTAAAAAAGTTGAAAAAATGTTCTGATACAATCAAAGTGCGAAAAGTTGGGTGTTGTAGCTCTATTCGGGTGGAGGTTAACTAACGTCTAACGAGCTGTGGTTAACCAAATGAACCCAACTTTGCTCCAATTAATACCCCGAGTATCTGTCTTAACTTGTGTGAAAATGTCGTGATTTCGTTAATCCCTGCGTTTGCAGTGCTAGATAATCTCGCCGTTATTTGGTGCCATTTCGAAGATATGAGCCAATTACTCCAGTCCAAAGTACTGTGGCAGAATCGGTTGAAACTTTGCGCATTACAGACTAGTGAGTGTACCAAGAGGTGCAGAAAGCTAGGTCACCAAACCTCGCTCCAATGTTTAGAAATGCTAGATTGATTTCCGAAGTATGGATGGTGATCGCTCCAAAAAGCTGTAAGACAGTTGTAAATGCATACTGAATGAAGGAAGCGTCATATCGAAAAACAGATTTCATATTCGGATTCAGCAGGTCAAGCAACCCCTATAACCACCTTTTCGGCAACATCGGAGACAAAAAATTTTTTGACCCTACTTTTACTACTCCTAGGAGGCTTCTCACAATTATAAGCCTGTTTCAATGACTATTTTGCTTGAAACAGTATGCGCTATCTTATGCACTTATTATTGTACCTACATAAGCGTACAGATGTGGTTAATAGTTAAGCTAAACCTTAGCTGCTGTTTGTAAAAAGTTGCTAAATACTTGCTGCTGAAACACATTATGAGTTTTAGAAATGCGCACATTTTTAAATATTTTTGAGAACGCTCAGGCTTAAAAATAAGGGTTATTTCTTGACAGAAAGTTTGCTAGCACACTAACCGTAAAACCTAAATCCTCGAAACTTACCCACAGTTTGCCCCAATTAGAGCCTAAAAAAGCTGGGGTAGGCTAGGGGCTGCCAATTTTATTAGATCGAAAACGGCGCACGGTCACTTTGCACCTTTTTGCCAAATTTCAAACTTTGACCTGTTATTGCTGAAGCAGCAAGCAACGCTCGATAGCCGGAATACTTTTAATATTTAGTACTAGTAACAATAAACATTCGTAGGAAAAAGTGACAAAATCGGTCAAGCCGTCAAGCCAAATTTTCGGACCCGGCCCGGACCCGCTACGTCAGATCCGGACTCGTCCAGACCCAGATCTGAGTACCCGTATGTAAAAAACGTGCCCTTTTGCACATCAACGATAAATGAAACCATTTTTAATGTCACTGTTAGACTACTACTTAAAAAGAGTAAACCACCAAATTAATTTTTTTTAGTTTTACAATGCTATATAATAATTCTTGCAATCATTAATCTGCAAAATTGTAATATCGGACAGATACCGTTTTCAGCAATTGGTGATGACTTGAAAATTTCGTCTTCACGCTCTCTTTCTCTTTTAAATTTAAATGAAAACAGAAATGACGAATCGTTCGCTATAATTTAACTGGAATTGCAGTCATCGCCATAACTTCTTATAAAGGAACAGAGTTTATTGCCCAAATATAGAGAAATGCAGTTTTGCAAAAACATTTGTTCAAATTTATAACCGAAATTTTTGAACTGACGCAACAACGACTTGCCAGTGTTTAATATGGCCTATCCGTGTACTAGATCGGCAACAATTAGTCTTCTCAAATCCTTAAATGTATCTAAATTTTGTTGGTTATTATTGTTGTTGGATCCAGGCCCGGCCCGGCCCGCGGGTGCCCGAGGGTACCCGGATCCAGAGCCAGCTATGCATATTGGTAAGAATATTTCCAAGCTTCAGGCCTTGACGTTGGTAATCTGGAAGATCCGGCTGACCGGAAAAGGACTGCATTCAGCAGGTTGGGCTGGGCTGATAAATACTTCCCCACCCGGCTATGGGGATCATGTAGAAGCACATCTTCGCAACCATTTTGCGAATGCAATGGGAAGAGTGGAGCTGGGAAATTATCCAGCGCAGCTTATGAAGGGCGACTTCTACCAGAGGCCATGATACATAGGATAACTGGAGGGAACGAAGATGCAGACTGGTCAGCTTGACAAAAAATGTGTAGACACTCTCTGTGAGCATTGAAAAGTAATCCTTCTCTTCAAGAAGGGCAAAAACGGCAGTTTTTTGCCATAAATTGCACATTTTCTGAAAATTTTAACCATTGTTTTTCAAAAATTTCTATACACTTCTAAAAATCTGTAGTTTTTTTACAAATTTTTGGCCTATACTGTAAAAAACTAGCAATATTGATTAATTTTAGAATAAACCCCTTAAGATTTTGGAATTATTTACGAGTAGACCCTTCGTCGAGTTTGGGGTAGAATTCCCCCAGCATTATGCCCCATGTTTAAATGCATGGTAATCTCATGCTCAAGCAGTTTTAGTCTCTGCAGCTACACAAAGCATTCAGGTGGGACAATCTATTTTAGGGACATAGAACTTTGTTTGGGTCAGGTGGTCACCGAACCTGGTTCAGCGTGGTAACCCAACGTTGCATTTTTTACAGTATGCGACATATCGGCGGTAGTACCCACCGTCGGACCAGTACCCCCTGGTTACGTATATGTGGAATACGTAACACAAGGATACTCAAATACGAACTGTCAACCCCACCAACTCCACTCCAGACGAGAAGAATTTTCAGTATCCCTTCAGTCTCCGCATGCGGACATCCCTCAAAATCAGTTTATTGCATTTTGAAAATTCTGTATACGTGTGCGGCACGTCTCAATTCTCATAAGGTGCTTATGGAGGAACATACCGCTCTGAAACAACCGTGAAGTACGTTACATACAACCTTCGAGTTTACCTACAAATGCATCAGCAGGTCAACCGCAAGCTCAGATGGTGGGGCTGCTCCCCATGGTGATAATACTGTAGAAATGGAAATTTTCGATGCCTGCAGCACTCCGCTTCCATCAAAACGTGGTAATGGTCCGACTCTGACTCAAACAGCTAAAACGTGGATTCTCCCCCTTCCGCGGTACTTGGGACTGCCGCTCGTCATGCAGTCCCGAGCCCAACAATAAACGAAGCTACGGACGCTCCAGTAACATAGCAGAACCCCAGGCAACTTCGTTCATATATATACAAATTCTTCTGAACGTACTCAGATTCGACACAGAACGTGTTTACGCTGAGGGCTGGTTACTGCTGCTTGAATCTGCTGTTGATGCGTGACAAAATTCCTCACGACCATTAGACGGGGAAAGCCAAACACTTATATGCGTGTTGGGCGGATCTTCTATGATTATTATGAAATTACTTAGGAACTTTAATTGACTTAATTTTACAAGTCGCACATCTTACATTGCGCTGCTTTCGTCCGTACATTTCAACATAGCAAACATGCTGACCCCCAAAAATGGAACTGCTACTAAGCGAGGAAGCAAATTAATTAATTTGTTAATTAAATTGTTAATTCTAAGCTAACTGTCTGGAACTTAACTTAGACCCTTAAGGCTCCGAGCTGCGCTGATTAATACATGATTAACATAAAAAACAACAACATACAAGAAGACATATTTACACGATCAATGGCACTAGCTGAAAACAAAAATTAACCGATGTAGGTAACCGTAATGATTAAACAACCGTACGTAAACAACCATGACAACAAGTAAACATAAGTATACATAAGTAACAAGAAAAACAAACTAAGAACGCAAATATTTTTTTGGTTTTTCGAATATTGCTTTTTAGGATTTTCTGAATATGCGTAACGAACTTCAAACACAAAATTAACCACTAACTATCAATCAACTATCAATACTGTACACATTTATATGAATACGACAAAATACGAACAAAACAACTATACAGACTAAATAATATTGACTAATTAACTATCTTACGAAATGACTACAAATTAATATGATCACAAAAACAATTAATACTAATGATACGTATAGCAATTCCGCTTAAGTTTCCGCAAATTTACGCCCGTTAGGTCCTTCTCGCTTAAAATATCGTCAAAAAGTCCAAAATAAGTCTTCCGTCTATAGCGTCATGAGGCTTTCAAAATCGTTACTCCGCAAACTACATTTTGCCTCGAAAAAGTCACTTGATACCTTCGTCGGTAAATCTTTTACAAATCCGTCAATAAGTTAACTATTAATCCAGTTTAACTCCGTCTTACAAACTTGAACGTTACTTTAATATTCCGCGCACGCTACTGATTAAATGCTTCTTAGAGCAAAATGCCAAAATTAGTATTTGAATTTGAGTTGGATGAGTCACGGTTTCCACTAGAAAGCGAGCCAAAAAGTTCGCACTCAGCAAAATCAATGACCCTGTTGCGTAGATTGTCCAGAAAGACAACTCACCAACGTAGGTGGGAATGTTATAACCGACAAAAAGATGGAAAAAATAAAACAAAGAATTAACTGACTAAATCAAAGATGGAATTAAACCCTTCTGTACATAATACGCAGCTCGAGAGGGTTTACGTTTTATACTTCTATCCGGAAAAAGTAAGTCGTCAGTAGGTTTAGCAAAAGGTGGAACTGAAGTTTTCGGCCATAGTGGAAGTTGACAATAATTTTCAAGTTGAGGATACAAAAAACCGGGAAAAGCATCCTCTGCCAAATTTATTACCCGTTTAATGTGAGGATTTTGACGCGTACGAACTGGCGGTGGCTCCAAAGTTGCACGAACTCGCTTTGGTTCAAACGTATCAAGCGGTTCATTCAAAAGAGTATGTCGACCACGTGGAGCCGGTTCAAGAGGCATCAAGGCCGAGAAAAGATGTTGTTGCTCGTTACGTTTTCGTTTACTAAAGGTAGTTGGACGCAAAAGCAAAGCCGCTGGGAAATAACACATGTTTTGGCAAAAGATGTCGCTCATATAGAGGATCAAAAGGCAATGTGTATACACCGTAATGCAAAGTTTGATACGGTTGAGCCGGGCAATAAATGCCATCCGAACTACCACATTCCTTGTGTTCAATCAAAGGTCTTAAAAGAAAATTTGGCAAAAGTGGATTTCCTTCCGTTTCCCAATAAGGTGGACAAAGTTTGCCTTGATTAGAATTTTTAACCGTAATTTGCATTCGCGTTCCTATCAAATGTTTACGACTCTTCATTGTCTGTCCTTGCAGCAACTGACCAGATGAGATTGAAAGATCCATTGGACCTTCAACCATAAAGTGCAACAAAATATTCATATACATGCAACCAATCATGTTTTCACCCGTTTGAGGAGACGCAAAAAGAGACTCACAATAGGTGTTATCACGTCCTGTGCCCGTAAAAGGATGACCCGATGCAGCTTTTGCAAGATATTTCTCACAACGATTGAGCAAAAATTGAGCCAAATTTTGATCTTGATAAAATTCTTCCCAACAAGTGATGTAAGCCAAAAGCGGTCTATACGTTTGCTTCCAATATTCGCGCAGATGTAAAAATGGTTTCAACTCTTTATCCACATGCTGCTTGATGTGAACCCCATTTAGGGAATGCGCATGTAGGCGAACCCATTCCGCAAGCTGATTCATGCCTAAAAGTTTACACTTTATGCATTGATATGCGGCCTCAGCATTATCAAAGCGAAAAGGTTCGTCCAAAAGAAGAAAACCGCCTGCAATAGAAGAAAACCGCCTGCAATAGTATGCATAAAACTAGCTTCATGTGGATATCGATAAAAAGTTTTCATGTAAAGAAGTTCAGGATTTAAACCTTCAACACCTGGCGGGTTTGCAGATGGATAGCCTTTCAATCGGCCTTTTTCAATAAAAAATGAATACGTATCACGAATAGCACGCCAAGATGCTATCAAGTTGTTATTAATTCGAGTCAAAAATAAATTTGAACGCGAAAACGTTTCAACAACAAGTGGGGCCAATTTCTGATTTCAGGAAAAAGATTAGGATACAAATCGCTCAAGGCCTCATTAGGGCTAGGTCCTACTCCAATGAGTGCAAGTTCCTCGTGAGAGTTTCCAAAATTATCACGAATAGCTGGTAATCTCAAAGAGATCGAACTGCGTTGAGCGCGCATTCCATTCGCATCCTGTAAAAAGTAATATTAGGAGTGATAGTAAATTTAGGCCAATTTGGACGCGCAGTTTCAATGTCCTGCTTGAAGAGTTCCAACAAATTTGATGGTAAATCAATAGCTGTAACACAATGTTCTCGAAAGTAAAGGCTAAACCTATTATGAAAAGCTTCTAACCACGGATGGATAAAGGTCGGACGGGCATCACAAGATGGTGGCAATGCTGCTGCACGAATGACTCTATTTAATCGATAAACAACCACTGGAGAAGTAGCGTTTCGTCTGAGATCCGCAGCAATCCTTCGAGGAATGTTATCGTAAACGTCAAACGGCGCATAGATCGGAGATCCAATTTCAAGTGAAACACCAGGATCCATGTAGAAACGAATTGCCTTACAAATAACTAAAGTTTCACGGAAACTAAAAGTTGAAAGTTTTTCATCCAGCCAATCTAAATAGACAGCTTTGCTTAACGGTGCTGGAACTTCCATTTGTTGATCTTCCATTGTAATAGGTCGTCGTCGAAGCCACTCCTCATAGCCTGGAATAGTTAATCAACTTACACCCTTCCGAATGATTATCAAGGAATTCAAACTCCTTCGCAGGTTGAACTGGTGCCGGGATTATAGGGGGCTTGGGGTTCAAAACCTCTTGCTGAAAATCCTTGACTGCCTTAGTATCCGCAGGTGTTAAGTCTTCAGGACGGATTTCTGGCAAGGTTGGCAAAGCTGGTGGAGGAGGGAATGGATCAACCCGTTCAGCATAGACTGGCATTGGCAATGGTTCTGGTATAACGTTAGGATCCGCTGGTGTCACAACCTTAAACTTATCCCTAACCTGACCTACAACAAAATCGATTTCTGCTTGATGATGTTTAGAAACAGCATTAGGAATAGCATCCATAGGAGTTCCTTTGGCGATCCGCTGCTCAGATAAGACAACTGCGTAAGGATAAACAGCCAAAGAGTCTTCGGGACCTAAAGAATACAGAACTCGATGTGCCAACTTATTTTGTTCGGCCAAAACTGAGGTAATTTCTATCAGATGGAGAGACAAATTGGCTTCGTTCTCGATGTATCGACAAAGATAACTATGCTCAAAACTTCTAGGCGCAAATTTCATAGGTGGTCGAACACGATAAGCATAGAATTTGCCTTCGGAGGGAACGTTATCCTGCAAATA
Organism: Trissonchulus latispiculum; assembly: GCA_030248195.1. Classification (NCBI taxonomy): domain Eukaryota; kingdom Metazoa; phylum Nematoda; class Enoplea; order Enoplida; family Ironidae; genus Trissonchulus; species Trissonchulus latispiculum. Next base: position 108,290 of record JASAND010003267.1, on the reverse strand, counting down.
GATGGAAACAGGCTGTTCATTGTCAAACTTCTCGTGGGAAATGATCGGTTGTTGATTCAACTTCAAAGGTTTCCAAAGACGAACGGTATGCATTTATTCTTCAGCTGTTCGAATGATCACCTCCAAATCTGACGTTGTCTTAGAGAAAGTCGATATAGATTCCGCGTCTGGCAAAGATGACTTAATAGTTCCTAAAATCTCCTTAAAATTCCAATCCTTCGCAATTCCTGACGATGTTGATGGTTCAACAGAAACAGATTGTTTACAGATTTTTATTGGTGGAATGACCACTGTCGTATGGCTCTCAGACGATCCAGAAAGATCGCTCGCAGACATATCAACAGGGACATTTTTAGATGGTTGGACCGCGGTCGCATGGTCACAGACGATCCAGAAAATCGCTCGCAGAAATGACAACCTACCAGTGATGGTTGTTGGATTAGATTGTCCTTAAAAGCTACCTTCCAATCCATCCTTCAAAGTGAGCTGATCGTCTGATGGCAAATCGGCCATAGCTGGTGCTGCTGGTAAAGGATCACCTATCTCTGGCTCCTCATAGGAGTGACTAACTTGAAGATTTCAGTTGCCTCTTTTATACTAGGCTTGGTACTACGCAAATACTGTCCCCCAGATGTTAGTGGGATCGTCTGACAATTCGAAGTACGGAACCGGTTTTGAGGGAACGTGAACCTGTATCAAACGAAGCTTACGTTCACGTTCCATTTCACTCTGCTAGTATCATGATTGTAAAACAAAAATTCATGCATGTCCGCAAAGGGACCAAAACGACGAATACTCTCTTTCTGAATAGTGTGTACGGTGTTCGAATCGCTCGCGAAAGAGAAAAGTACAGTGCCTGAGTAAATCAGCTGTTCCCAAATATGTGGTTCAGTACAAAAAGTTACTAGCTTATGTGCTACAGATACTAGACACAACAGATCAGCACAAGAATATTTCACATGCCAGAGCCATGGCACTAAGGTGGTTCCCCACATAGAGGGAGCATCTTGTACAACATCCTTTGGATTTGGAATGTTTCAGAACATAGCAGTGACTTTCATACTGAGATTCGAATTGATATAGCCAGGAGTTGCCTAATTAGGATGTGGAGTCCAGTCATCAATATGTGGCAAAACACCTTAATCAATCAGGGTCCCTAGATTGCACCAGAGTTCAGTAATTTCTACTAAAGAACTTTCTAGGCCAGATAGACCAAAAAAACTACCTAGACGCAAAGCGTCCGAATTTGCACCAATCGACAGAAAATATGCACCATTCTTTGGATCGAAAAACTTTCTGAGTAAATGCAAGACAATCTGATAGTCCAAATGTGTGGCCATAAGAGCTCCTAACCAGACAACGATTTTATGTTTTGACTCTGTTTGCTCGGGACCAATCGGTCCTGCCAATTCACTAGTGCCAATAGTAGCTGCTGGAGGTAACCCAAACGCTGGGAACCTTAGACCTTCCAAATCCAAAAGAATGTACCGGCCATTCAAAAGATCTGTTAAAGTTGGAATTTCGTTGATTAGCTGCTCAATAGTCGAAATAGATCGAATCCCCTGCTCAGTTCAATAGGCAGCGTATTCTTTCAACCTACACGCCATGGCATAGGGTTTTATCCCTGACACTTTACCGATATCGTACGAAAGTGTGGGATCCGGTTTAGGACCCTTTTCTGAATAAATTTTTCACATGGTTTTCATGTGGTCTAAAGTACGTTCACCTAAGTTTTCCCATAAAAGAGGAATCGTATAATTTCTTTCCTTCTGTTCAAGCTGATTTAACCTGTTAAAATACTCTTCCAACTCAGGCTGAACGTTTTCCGGTATCCTCCACTTATTCGAGTCCAATGGCAGATACTTTGAATGCTTCAGAGCCTCCTTGATCCGTTCGACTTTACGGTTCCTCCTACGACGCCGTCCTTCTCACTGTCGGTCTGCATGAGTTTTCCTCTGAGGTTGGTTGATCAGGGTTTTCCTGTTCTTAAGTATCCGAGTCTAGTTCATTCTGGCGTTTCATAGTGAGATCTTTACTGAAGGATACCAGAAACCACTACAGAATTTTAAGTACTAAATAGAAAAACAAAACAAATGGCATAAAAAGGAAGAAATGTCCTGAAACAAAAGAAAAGAGTATTGAAAAAAGGAGAGGGAAATACACGAAATTTTTTGACAAAAACAAAAAATTACGAAATACCAAATAAGGCTTTTAAGATAATTCAAAAAGAGAGGTTTTCGAAATTCGATCTTTCAATTGAAAAACCGTTCAAAAGGTGACGACATTTATCGTGGTTGAACGGCAATAGTGCAGGGTAAATTAGTCCAATTAGTAACAGAACTTTGAATAGTGCGCAAAAAGGAGTTTCCTGAAGGTGCTACAGGTGCTTCGAGTGCTTTAGTGCTAGATGTTGCAGCCACAATTGCATATTCTATACTAGCAGTTTCATCTTGTTCCTCTGTATTAGGTTCGTCAGTATTATTTGGATCTAAGTCTGTGCCAACTTGTGCCTGTTCTTGCATTTCACCGTTACTATCCCCATGTTGTTCCGTTGTACTAGTCGAAGCCTCTTCCTTAGGCTTTTCAAATTCTAAATCTTTAAATTGTTCTACGGTATCTTCAGTGTATTCTGGATGTACGTCGGGTAACTTCTTGAGTCGATTCACGTGTATCGGTTTACTAAGTTTCCCTGTTTGTAAACACCGTAACCTAACATTTTGTTCCGAAATCCGTTATACGAAATGGCCCGTCATACTTGGGAGCTAGTTTTGCCATATGTCTGTGGTACAGGTACTTGTGAAATGTTTCGCATAACCAACTGTCCTACCGCAAAATGCTTTATACGCACTTTCTGATCGTACCTTTGCTTAACTAACTCGCTCTTATCCTTAATGATCCTAGCCGTTAATTCCCAATTTTCCGTTAATTGACGTATCGCTGACGTTTTGTACGAATTCAGAGAAGTCACCGGTTTCTCGAGTTTATCAAAATGTAGATCCTCAGGAACAGTACAATCGCGACCAAAAAGTAGAAAATACGGAGTATCCTGAATAGTCGAATGAAAAGACGTTCGGTAAGCGTGCACAGCAAAAGCAAGTTTCATGTCCCAATCCCGTTGCGACGTATCTATATACTTCTTTATAATCTCTCGTATAGTACCGTTAACCCTTTCTACGAGTCCATTGGATTGGGGATGATATGCCGTCTTACGTAGCTTAGTTGTACCTAGCAACTTAAAAATGTATTAGTTACTTCTAATTGAAAATTAGGTCTTTGATCTGTTACAACTTCCTTAGGTACACCATATCGCAAAACAAATTCATACAACAGCGTACGTATTAATGTTTCTGACTTTTTGTTCCTTAAAGGCCAAGCTTCGGCCCAACTCGTCACTTGATCTATTAAAACGAGAACGCAAACCTTTTGATTCTTACTCGTAGGAAAGTGACAAACATCTAGGTAAATCCGTTCAAATGGTTTAGTTACAGGTAGATAGGGCTTCATAGGAGCATGTGGACTTCTTGGACCAATCGAAAATTTATTGCATACTATACAATTACGTACGCATCTAGTCACGTCGATAAAGTCGGCCAGTAATATTTCATAGCTATCTTATAAATAGTCTGAGGTACGCCTAAGTGTCCTCCCGTATCTGGTGCACTATGATACTGATACAGCATGTAATTTCTATATTTCTGAGGTACACAGGTAGTTCTAGGTAATGCATATCGCCTACGTCCGTGAGCATCTATATGATGTCTGTACAAAATCCCGTTTTCAAGCACGAAATCATCCTCAAGACGAATTAAACGCCAAACCTTTTCATCAGTTGTTAAACGTCCCGTTTCCATATAGTCTCTTAGAGGACCAAATTCAGGATCTTCATTCAAAGCTTGAATCCAACTTTCATCAGAAAATTTCTCAATTGAAAATACAGGGGGATACATGCCTTCAGTTACGTCAAATACGTCAGAATACGTCAGTTACGTCAGAATGGATTATCCCAATTTGGATATGCCAAAACAGGTGCATTCGTTAGTGCCGTTTTTAAGTTTTCAAACGCTAATTGGCAATCATCTGTCCAGTGAAAACTTTCTTGTTTCTTCAATAAATTATTCAAAGGTCCAGCGATAGTACTAAAGTTGCTAATAAATCGTTTATAGTACCCAGCCATGCCTAAAAATCCACGTAGCTGCTTAATTGTTCTAGGTACGGGAAAATTTTGAACTGCAGTGACTTTACGGGAATCAGTTTCAATACCTTTATCAGATATGAAATGCCCAAGATATTCTACCTTTGTACGGAAAAACACACACATTTTCATCTTCAAGCGAAGTCCATGATCGCTAAGCTTTTAAAAACAATTTCCAACATTTTTTGTTCTTCGTCGTTTGAAGGTATTAGCAAATCATCGATATAAACTGATAGTTCCGTAAAAATACGCTCCATTATGCGGTTAAAAGTAGCGGGAGCATTTGTTAGGCCAAAGGGCATTACATTGAAATGAAAAAGTCCCATATGCGAAATGAATGCAGTTTTTTCTTTATGAGGTGGAAACATTTCTATCTGCCAGTACCCACTATTAAGATCTAACGTAGAAAAGAACTTTCCTTTACTGAACATATCCAGGATTTCGTCGATCTTAGGTAATGAGTAACGATCTTTCTTAGTTATCTTATTTAGATTTCGATAATCGATGACAAACCTGGTAGTTCCATCCTTCTTCCCTACCAACATACATGGAGATGACCACTAACTATTTGATGGAGAGCAAATCCCTTGTTCCAACATTTTTCGAATGTGTTCCTCAATTTGGATTCTTTCATTTGGGTTTACCCTATACGCCTTAGCCGTTACTGGTCCTCCCATGCCTGTGTCGATTAAGTGTTGTAACGTAGTACATTTGCCTAGGTTTCCTGGTGTTGCGAAAACATGTACGTACTTACGTAAAAGTTCTTTGAACCTATTTTTAGTCTCTTCGGTACATTCAAACTTATCGAATAGAGCTTCCTTGAGAAACTGTTCGTATTGTTCCTCTGGCGTAAAGCTTTTACTTCTTTAGATGGTGCCTTTTCTTCTTCCGATATTGTGTCTTTCAGGTTGGAATTGTGAATTGCTGAATGTTCTTGTGGCTTTTCTCGCAAAACAAGGTCTAACTCACATACGTACTCTTGCTCCAACCAATTATCTCCCGAATGCAGAAAAGCTTCCTTGCCTTTTTGGCTCTGAACTGCAACGAGGTCATCAGCGTAAGCGAAACGCATACCAGGTCTTAAATCCAATGGCTCTAGGGCCAAATTCCACATTCGAACGTATTGCGTTTGATTTTCGCCTGAAATGATGCCAGGGACCACGTAGCAGTTATACTTTTCTAATATTTTAGTAGAATTTCGAACCATTTTAGGTGGATCTGCGAAACGTGAAGGCCAAGGAGCCGTTTGTGGTTTTTACCTGAGATGCATAAGTACGTATGACAGCAAGAACCTCATCCTCTTCCTAAGTATCAGAATTTGTTTGATCCGCTTCAGAAGCTATTGGTACCCACGCTTCTGAATTAGATGGTATGCACATTCCTACTCGAAGAAAAATATTTGACGCTTCTTTTCCCACAATTTGCAAAATACTATCTATCTGAGGTGCGCCTAGAAGGGGTACTTCTTTAAAAAGAGGATGGTAGATTGAATGTCTGCCCAGTAACATAGACCAATTATAGGTGGAAAGAAAATCGGAACCCAGTAAAACGTCATATGAGCAATGTTCACTAATCAAAAATTCATGAGGCCAAATGTACCATTGTAAAGACAATTTTAGTTTGACTGAACCGGAAAAATCGATCGGAGTTCCATTTGCTGCAGTAGCTGAAGCAAAACGTCGTTCACCTGGCGTGAGTGCCTCTGGTGCCTTCTTTTGCAAATGTTCTATAAAACTCTTCGAGATGACGGAGATATTTGCTCCAGTATCGAGTAACGCTAACGTATTTAGGCCAGAGATCCAGGTGAATGAATCGGTGGAATTTTTGCTTGAGCTCCTACAAAATACTTCTCATCCTGAGCAAAAGCCATTAAATAATTTCGATTATTGAAAAGTTCAGACTTTGGTGCCTTTTGTGGCTGTTGACTATATTATCGTTGGTAATTTATCCGCAGATTCAGATTCGGAATCAGAACTAGTCGCAGAACTTTCTTCAGTTTTTGAAGCATCCGAATAGGAAAGCAAGACATCTTCAAAAAGGAATTTATCAGGAAAGTCTGGGTCCAAAACCTTATGCTTTATCTTCCGTTTAGTTTGTTGTAACTTCTTACGTACCCGTTTTCCTTTTGAAGTTCCTACTCCCTGTTCTTTACAGAGTTCTTCCTCAGTTTTTTGTTCTTTTCCTTGTAAATCTGTCTCTTGAACTTGGGTGGATGCCTCATCTAGACTTCTAAGCATTCCTAATCTATAACCAAAGTCCATTGATGACTTGCTAGTGTTAGAGCTTGAAGTTGGCGCGTAACCTTTTATTTGATGGAGAGAGGAATTTGTCTTTTCCTGTTGACCAGAATCACCGTTATGCTTGGTAACCTTCGAGTGGCGAGCCAAAAAGTTCGCTCCTGAAGGCACCCCTAGATTTAGTGGTCTGGGTGTGCTCGTCCCTAAATTTGGCAGGTGGGCATTTGCAGATGGGAAAACCGCGCGAGGTCAAAAGGAAAACGCTTGATTTTCGCAGCTGCGCCCATTCGTAGCAATCCAAAATCCAAAATCCAAAATTGTTCCTAGCCGAAAAACTGTAGACGCATTCGAAAGTATAGGCTGTTGCCTCTGAAAAGGGAAATTATACCGAAAATTTGCTAGTAAAAACCTAGGTTGCTGGGAATTCAATGGCCTAAAGCCAGCGTTCTGATTTTGGAAACGTGAATTTCGAAAAGTTAGACCAGAAAAGGAGTTTGCCTGATGGAAATTGGCTTGATTTGATACCTTCGAATTTTGTTGAATTGGCCGAAGAAAAAGTGCATTTCGCTTATCGACCTGGCTACCGTCAATAGGTACCAATTTTACCGATCGTTGTTGATCTGGTATAAAAAGAACACGTTCCTCCACTGCAGACTGAAATTGTTTTGAGTTTCCAGAAAAACCGTTAGTCGGAAAAGAAACATTAGAGGGAGGGCTTGTACGTACGTACGTATTTGAAGTTGGCGTAGAAAAACCATTAAAAGTTGGTAGAACATGTCACGTTAGTACGTACATACGTATTTGCAGATTTTGGACAATTTTCTAAGTTTGTTCGTCCAAATTGATGGTTAGGTGGTAACTTATACTTTACCACCCCCGCATAAGAAGAGAAGACAGAACAAATTTGATCCGATGAAATAGTCTTCTGTTTGGGGTATGTCTTCATTTAACTTTCCACCACATGCTCAGAGGAAGAAAAAACCGAACAAACATTAGAGTTAGAATTCGAAACTGTAGTAGAAGTAGGGTTAGAATTTTTTCCAGGAGGAGACGACGTCCAGGAGAGACTGCGGGTTGGGAGCCCTGGAGTTTACGCCTCCCGCAATCTGAAAATTCTGCCCGCTAGAATTTAAGAGAACTATATAAGAAACATTCGGTTGCGCCTGCTGATATTGCTCGTAGGACACAATTTGAAATGCCTGACCGTTAGCATCCATTAGAACATCTGGACGAGAACCGCGCCTTTGGGGGTTTCCACGATTACCCTGGAACCACGAAAATTATTTCGAGACCAATTGTTGTTAGTACTGTTGTTGTTGTCCCAGTTTGAGCGCGAATTTTGATTCCAATTTTGGTTTTGGTAGTTGCCGCAGTTATGGCCACGGAAATTGCCACGTCCACGGCCGCGCCTAAAATTAAAATTGCCTCGATTAGTACGCAGGGCACAATTTGAAGCAATATGTCCCAAATTTCCGCATTCATAGCAAGTCACGTTACTGAGATCACGCTGGGACTGAGCAGATCGATGGTTAGAATTTTGCTGCTGAGCTGGCGGAGACTGCGTCGAGGTAGATGACGTAGCTTGAGCTGCAGCAACTGTAGGAGATTCCGTAGAAATAGGAACCTTCGCACTACAAATTTACGCTTCCGTTTTGCCTGCTTTGACGGCTTCCAAATCAATTTCCAATGGTGCATTTTTGAGCCTCATATCAAAACGTTGGGACTGCAGTTTAGATAATTTTTCATCCTGTTCCGAACACTCGGCGGTAGAAACACTACAGACCTTCGCTTTCGTCTTTGATTCCTTTTTGGAATTGGAAGTGGAGATCGACGAATCTAGAGTTTGTTCCTCCCCCAACCACGAAAGCTGAATCACAATTTTGAGCAATTTTTCCATGTTCTGTCCCCAACATTCCAAATCAGCTAGGAGGGAGACACCCAAGGTTTTCAAATTATAGCGAAGACCTTTACGGAGCTGTTCAAAAGTGTTCACTGCCCTTCCATTTTCATTCTCATTCGGGAAAGCCTTTCGGGCTAAAATTTCCAAGTCAGCGGCAAAATCGTTTACCTCTTCGTCCTCTTTTAGAATACGTACATAGAAATTTCTCGAATGCTCAGCCGCTGTCCTTGTCACAGGTTCGTACAAAGGCTTCAAAAGTTTGACTAATTCTTCATACGTATCCGGAAGTCCAAGAGAAAAAAGTCGATGAAGGACAGTTTCCCCAATTTTGGCTAGCAATAGGGAGCGTTTGTTTTCCTCAGGGATTTCGTGAGCACGGATAATTGCCTCAAAACTTGTGATTCATTCCTCTGGGGTCTACGTAGCTTCTCTATCGTTATAGGGACTTAAGCTCTTAGAAAACACAATATATGTGTTGATATCCGCCATATTTTGCAAATGCTGACGATGCTGAGCTCTAGTTACCACAGGACTGATTTGAGCGCGTTAATCAACGAATTGATCGAAACGATTATCCCAATTTTCTCTATGCCTTTGCGCAGAATTATCGATTGTCGAAATGTTTCGCAAAAACTGGAAAAAGTCGTCCAAAAACAAGGAAAATGGTCGCAAAATGTCAGAAAAGACCAGTACAATTTATCTACGCCTTTAGTTGAGGTCGTAGATGGTATTCCAAAACAAAAACTTCAAAAGTCTGCTCAAGAGATGAAATGATCAAAAATCAACTATTGAGTCACAACAAAAAATGTCAAATCTAGCGAAAAATCACTGGAAATATGGTGAAATCGTAGAAACAAACGATTCTACGGCTTGTGTTACCGTCGTTCCAAGAAAAAGTCCGAAAATTCGGAGTTATTAGAAAAACATACAAGGGATGCACGCCGACAAAAAGGAAAAAATCTGAAATTTTGGCAAAAATAAGAAAAATCCAAGCAAAGCCTAGCAATTCTAGCGTGGTTACGCTCTACGTTCGTGGAATTGACCGTGGAATTGAACAAAATTGGCCAAATCGTTCAAAATCACAAATCAAATACAGTGGGCTCAAAAACCAAAATCTGAAAAAGCGTCCTTTTTGGGTCAAAATCACTAAAATTCTAGGAATCCTGGAAATCTGCAGTTAGGGTACGTTCTACGACCGTAGTTTTAGTCGTAGATCGGCTCAGAATTGACAAAAACACTCAAAATCGAAAAATCACTAAGGGGGGCACCGCGACCAAAAATGTAAAAATTCGAAAAATCGGTGCCAAAATAGGACATTTTTCAAAGTTTTAGACAATATTTGATAGTTTTATGTTCAGAAACGAGTGAGCACCTACTGAAACCTATAGGAGGGTCCAAATACCGAATTCCAAAAATTAATTCAAAAAATGTTCGAATCTCAAAAAAAAATTTGACAGGGGTTGTTTTAGAAAATTGGTCATTTTCCGGAAATTCTTTAGATTATAGGTCTAGCGTGATGGCGTTGGTGTTATCCAATCGTTATCAGCCCTTGAAACTATAAAAATCGGCCAAAAATTAAATTTTTCGTCGATTTTTGGGTCAAAATTGGCGATTTTGGGTCAAAATCGATTTTTACCTTTTTTGAACCGAAATCGAAAATTTGATGGGGGCATGTTTATCACAGCTTATTTACCACCTAATAGTGCTAAAATGACCAAAAATTGGAATTCCAAAAAGCTTTTACAGAAAAAGCGAGGCCTACGAAAATTCGATTTTTATTTTTATTTATTTATTCGATTTTTACGTACGTAATCGACAGTTCAAAATCAAAATGGGGTCTTAGAAAAAATTCTGTCGATTTAAATTTTAAAAATTCCTAGGTTTGGGGGGTACAGAAAAACACGGAAAATTCATTTCTGACCACTACAGAAAATTTTGGAGGGGGGTCCAAAGTTTTTGGACTCAAAAAAATTTTGAAAATGGGGTCCTTAGAGGTGGACCAAAAATATCCCTAAAACTAAAATATCAAATCAGCGCGTTAAAACAACGTAAGAGGGGGCTACTTAGAAACTAATACACCAAAAAGTTAGGAAATTTGAAGAGGGGGAATCTGAAATTCACGATTTAGAAACCTAAATTTATAATAATTATATGGCTTTTATAACAGCCCTGGGAGTCAACCAGGTAGGCGTTGCTGCTAAAATTATAATTAAATTAATTTATAAAATTACCTACCCTAAATTTTGATTTGTGTCATGTTCACCAAAAAGTGAACCCTTCACCTCTCAGCTCAAAACTCCCCAAATTCTGATGTGGATCCGGAGCCCAAGGGGGGGGTGACTAAAATTTCCCAAAAACGGCTCAAAAAATTCGTAGAGTGTCCCCAAAGCCTCCCCAATGGATTCCCGGAGGGGGGAAGTCGGTCCCCAAAATATTCTGGGCGAGGGGGTCGGTCAGCAGTGAAGTCGGGAGTTCCCCCGACCACGGTTTCCCAGACAAAATTTGAATAGCTAAGTACTGGCTTGCTCATTCTCAATAATTTGAAAAACTAAAAGAAAGGAGTAAACTCAATAAAAACTAAAGAAAACTAATCAAAACTAATTATCTAAATTACAAATAAAAATTGAAAATATCAAAATCATAATAAATTTTGAAATTTTGAAAATTCGAAATTTTCGTCAAAAAGTGATGGTCAACCAGACAGAGTCAAACTGTCACTTTCGCCATATGTTAATTCAAAGCTAACTGCCTGGAACTTAACTTAGAATTAAAGGGCGGAGCGACTGCAGGCTGAGTACCCTGGCGTAATCTAGGAATCTGTTCTAGGTACTACCTAAGTAAACTCTACTAAATTACCAAATCAGGATGATCATCACAGGAAACGGATCTAACCAACTGCAATATTGGTGGCGTAACAAGACTTTTTAATGGGACAACAGTTACCCGACCAAACAGTAACTTAACAGACCAACAACTGAACTATAGGTTCAGATGTAAGCTGATCAATTTAGCTAACATACTAAAGACTGAACACAGCAGTAATGAAATGTTTTAGTGTGTGTTTTTAAGGTTAAGTTGCAACACTTTAATTTAGTTGATTCTCAACATAAAGTAACCAATGATTTGGCTATGTTGTAGACAATCTAGAAGGACAAGAAGGACATCAGCATTTACCCACGGGAAAGACATTGACAATTAAAAAGAAAGTAAAAAGAAAGATGGAGAAGTGCGTTAGACTGCTGCTGCCATTGTAATTAGATTTTAAGCACTGAATTAGAATGACACAGTTTATTACTATTTATTTGCTATTTATTTTCGACAGTACTAAAACATGCTAAGGTTTCATGCTACAGTTAAGCAGTTATTATCTATTATTACTATTATTATTATTATTTTTACTATTTCTGCAACCACGACTTCACAAGCTCTCCAATCGGCATATCGAGGGTGCCCTAATATTTCGATGAATTTGAAAAGCATGGATATCTTGGTGCAAACATGTGATTTCCCAGAAACTTCGGGAATCCTACGTCTCGAATGAACGCCGGAGCAAAAAAGCAATCTTCATAAGAGGTTGGTCCTATAAGAGCAACGATCCAACTTGGGGATTAATATTTTAACAGTTACATTTTAAAAGAACGACCTCACCGCTTTAAGGGGGATGGCGACTAAAATGGGGGTGCCCAAAGTTGGTCGGATTTCAATTTCAATTTCAACGCATGTGAGTGGTCAAAATAGTATGAAGTCTCTGATTTCTAGGTGGTTCCTATAATCGACAATGTCCGCGAAAACCTGGCCGACCCTCCCCCCCGATTTTGGCGACATTCAACATAAATACTTAAAAATTTCTCAAAGCTGCTTGGTTCGGTTAAAACGACTGCACTTTGGCACAGCAAGAGAAGACATATTGGGAAACATGCACACGGCATTAGCTTTGCTGTATCCCAAATAGTTAGAGAGCAATGCTAGCCCAACTTGAGAAATGTCGAAAATTTAGAAAATTTTGGCCGCCGAATCGAATAATTCAAATTTGGTGCCTGAAAGCTAACATTTGGTGTGAACATACACCCCGTAGGTCTCTAAAGTCATGCCAAATATGAAGGAATTCTGTCCTCTCATTTTAGTTTTACTCAACTTGAAACATGAAAAAACGTCAGTTTTGGCCTGGTTCAAAAAGTATCCTAAGGTGTTCTAGCATGCTAACTTTGACAAATTTGGCTCAAATAGTGCTGACATGTAGCCTTACTGACCCTGTCACAATAACATAAATTAAAACTTGTTTCCTTCGTAAATGGATGCATGTCTGTTACTGTGAGTATTCAGTTGAATGCCAACTCAATGACTGCCTGACCGGTACATTCTTCTAGCGATTGTACAGCCTGCCACACGAAAAGAAAACAGTATTGCACAGTTGTTAAGCAACGAAATACATGTAAATGGCTGAGTTCTACCCGATACATCCATTTTCCAAACTCAGTCAAGTCTTCTAAACTAAGGCAAATTGAAAGTAAAAACCATCAATTTAGAGGTACTTTCAAATGATGAAATTCCAGTTTTTCGAAAATAACTTAAAATAGGTCGCAAATACGCAATTGCGCCAAGAAGAAAAGTTGTTCAGCATCATGAATGCTAAAGATTGATATACATATTGTGTATATTGGACAATCTTCAAAAATTAGCTTTTTGACGGATTTTACAACTATTTTCATGTTTCAAGTGGAATAAAACTATAATGCCACGGCAGAATTCCTTCATAGTTGGCGCAATTTTGCTGACCTATGGGGTGTACGTTCTCACCAAATTTCAGCTTCCGTTCTCGCACCCCATTTAAATTATCTGATTCGGCGGCCAAAATTTTCCAAAATTTCGACATTTCTTCAAGTTTGTGCTAGCATTGCTCTCTAACCATTAGGGTTACAGCAAAGCTAATGTTGTGTACATGTTACCCCATAGTGTACATGTTACCCCATATGTCTTCTCTTGCTGTGCCAAAGCGTAGATATTTTTACTGAACCACAGAGCTGTGAGAAATTTTTGTGCATTTATGTTGGGTGTCTCTAAAATCGGGGGGTCGGCCAGGTTTTTCGAAGCGTAGCGGGTTACAGAAAGGCAGCTAAGAACCAAAGAGTTGATACATCTTTGCTCACGCACATGCTTCATATTCATGCCAAAAATGAATCAAATCGGAAGATGTTTGCGCAAAAGTTTAGTCGCCCCCCCTTAAGGTCGCACTTCCCTTACATTCAGTCCACTTTGGAAAGCTGTAACTTACTCAATATTGAGAGTTATGAATTAAACCACATTTCAAAATGAAGCTCTACATATTCTGCGTCGTTTGCTATCACTGAAACCTATCTACCTAGTTTGTACTGGTTGCAAACTTACCAAAAGTAGCCACAATTTTCGACCAAAATTTTTTCTGAAAAATTTTTACGCAACAAGAAAATGGCCATATCCAATGTGTTTCTGAGATAATTTGCCAGGGACGGTTTTTGATTTTGCCAAAATATCGTTTCAGCATACAGAAATTGAGCATTTTCTGAAAATTTGGCATTTTATCCAACTTTGAAAAATCATTGCTCTTGATTGGAGTCTGATAAACAGAAAAATAAAAAACCGTCCCGGGCAAATTGTCCAAACATACTATGTGTAGTATATCTTTTAGATCCACCCATTGGTTGTGGAGCAAAACATTTTGGCCGCAATTTGACAAAATCAGTTATTCGCCCAGAACTTTACGCTTATTCAGTGTACAGTGGTCTAATTAACCTAATTTGGGCCTCTTTTGAAGCTCTTTAAGATGAGTATAAATGTGTCTACATTTGTAGTGTACACTTGCTCCAATTAGACAAAACCTGTTTTCAGCAAGATCGTGTCAAAAATAGCCAATTTTCGAGAAAAAATGTTTCAAAAATTCACGGCTCAAAAACGATAAGAGCTAGAGACTAATGTCTAAAAGTAAAGTTGTAGAGCACATAATATGCTTTAAAATGATTATAGTCGCTGGGCATAATTTTCTATATATAGTTCTAGAACTTCAAATTTTTGTTTCTCACTGTGCATGAATGTTATGAAGCTGGCGTTTTTACAGGACGTTTATTATCATTCCCGATGCATTTTCTGAAAATTTGAACGAAATCGAGCAATAATTGCACTTTCTGCCACTATATCTGCACGTAAGGGGAGCACGACCTTAAGGTGGTAGTACTACTACCGGTAATTCCTAATTCGCTCCTAAGTTCGTAATTTTTACATGGACGAAGCAATTTCGAAAACCTGAACCAAGTCTGGTTTTCATGCTTTCTATGCCCAAAATCTTGGTGTCAGAGAGCGCATAGTTTGTTAGCTACCATCATGGCTTTGCACATGCGCAAATAATTAAAATTTTATTTAAGCTTTATATATTACATTTATATATTTTACTCTACCACGTGAAAGAACACAAACGGCGCTTCAGAATGATGTACTATGTCTTCTGTATATACTTTCTTTTCTGTCAAAAGTTACAGATGGTTTTACTATGGCTAATTTACGTTGACCCCTGCACAAGCAATGTAAAGTAAAATCATTTTACTAAGAAATTAAGTCGGTTAGGTTTTTGAGGTTGTTATTGTTTTACTTATGTGTATTATTTAGTAAAAAACAAACCATAGCGAATACCCAGAACCAAAGCAAACAACGAAAAGTTCCAAATTCTTTGTTTCTGGTTTTTTCGTCACTGCCTCAACCAATCTTGGCAATTTTGCAAATATGTTTTATGTCTGCATATGCTCAGGCCCTTTTCTTTGTTTCTGGAAAAACGCAGAAGTAAGGCAAGATATAGAATTTGCAATATTTCAAAATAAGCTAAAAAATGGAAAATGCACTTTTACGTAAAACCAAAAAAGGCCTGAGCGTATAAATTAATAAGGATTTCGTCGAAAGATTCAAACGAATTCAGAGAGGATTGAAGGTCATATTTAAATTCAAGTCTTTGAATACATTTCCTCTTGTGTAGACAGCAAGCCAATCCCCGCAGAGTAGTAGTTTGGCTAATTTGATACAGAACATTATAAACAACAAATTTGCCAAATTTCAGGCCGATTCATCAAAGTTGTAGCTCACAGTATCTGTTCAAAGTCCACCCCGGTAATGGTACTACCGCCTTACGGAATCCGTCCAAGTAAGTGAATATGTGAATATATATATATATATGCCATATATATATATATATATCTATATATATATATATATATATCTATATATATATATATATATATATATATATATATATATATATATATATATATATATATGTATATATATATATGTATATATATATATATATGTATATATATATGTCGTATGAAGATTGAATAACCATGCACTTGCGCAAATGCATGATTATCCCATGCACTTGCTTAAATGCATGGGTCGTTTATGTTCTTGCGCAAATTCATAAACGTCCCATGCACTTAATCAAATTCATACGACGTTTAATGAATTTAAGCAAATTCATATGCACTTGCTAAAATTCATACGACGTTTTATGAATTTGCGCAAATGCATATGCACTTACTAAAATCCACAAAACGTCCTATGAAATTACTCAAATTCATTGGCACTTATACAGTTAACGGATACTTTTCTATATTTGACAGAAATTTAAATTACTTTACCTTTCTTTAGTTCAGCGTTTCTGTTTCTGGTGTTTTAGTTTGATTCGATGTTTACTACGAATGTTTTCTGATTTTTCTGTTCTCGTGATTGTTTTTCCGTTTGAAAATGTCCCCGTTGGCATGGAATTGTGCATCAGAACACGCTGTGTAATACTGGCTAATCCGGAACAATTTTGTTTCAGGTAATTTTGGCCAAGGCCAATGTTCACCTTGTTCACCTGGTTTTACTATGCAGACTTCGGCACAGAATACAAAGGAGCCGTGGTTGTGGGCGGAGTGTTTGAGCACAACTAGTTAATCGGAATAGACATCTGCTGGCTCTCTAGAACTAGAAAATTTGCTTGTTGAGACACGGATGCCCTCCGTAGCATCTTTACCCTGGACCTTCATTTTGCATTCATCTTTCCAGGGCAGTTTTCAATAGTTAGTGGTTCTTCTAAATTGACCTAAAATAAAATATTTTTTATTCTTCATAAGTTCTTAACTTTTACTAAAATGGGTCCGTCACGTTTAACTCGCCGTGAAATGTAGAGCGAGTCCGTAGTTAGTTTCTCCCTAGTACTGGGGCTATTGTCCGTACCTCGGCGGGTCTGCGATCGCCCTCAGGGAGGTCAAGGGTGGGCGGTCAACCCCGGACCGACATTATTGACTCCGTAGTTGTAATTCTGTAGTTCTCAAATTGACACCGTCCACGGATGTAGGTGGCTCAGGTTCGAGCTCGGCCAACGGCTGCCGTGGGCTCGTGTCTCCCTCTCTCAAAATTAATCGGGCGATATGCTTTTCACTGTAGGCCGTCCTGTAGGTAGTCGTCCTGTCCCTATCTGACGCCGAGTGCTTCCCCTTTTTGCTGTTGTACTGTTCTTTTGACTTTGTCTCCACCTTGTGATCGGTATTGGATTTCTGGCCCATGAAGCTTTATACTATGCGGGTCTCTGGTTACGGTGACGCCATTGTGTGGTTTTGCCAGCGTAACGGGTCGCTTGTGCCAAGTGGCCCACCCGACGTCCTGGTGATCTGGCTTGAGATCCATGGTCCTTTGCGCCTTCCAACCACAGCTACAACTTTATTCTTCAACTGTGAACTTTACATCAACTCTGTTTGTGATTGTATGTATATTATATTGTATGTATGTTATGTCCCCGCTTTCCTCGCTAGTCTCCCTCTCCCCTTTGCCTGTTTAAACTAAGTTTTTGTTTCTTTCATTATATCACCTACATCTTTGTCTTTTTTTACGACTTAGCATGAACCGTGGTGGGGGAGTTATCGGCCATTCTTGAGGGTTTTGTCCGGTGTGGAAATATTTCTATTATTTCAGCTCATTTTTATTCAAATTAGTATAAATTTCACGCAACCGCTAAATGTAAGGTTTTGTGTAAAGTCTCCGGCTTGCTAGCTAATCGCAACTATAAAAGGCGCGCATTCAAATTTTTAATTTCAGTGTTAATTTGGGAGCGTCACGGAATGGTCTATTTCTACGGGGGTTTTCATGTGGGGGGTGCTTTATTACTTTATATGGTTATTTTCCCGATTCGATGTGTCAATTATTTTGATTCTTTGAAATGTAATTTTTGGTCTGTCTGGTGCCCATTTGTATTAGATGTTTTGTAAATTAAATTGCATTTTGTACTTTTGATTTCCACTTAATAAACTCTCGTAACTAAACCAGTTTTGCCTATATTTCCTACGGTTGGTTAGGTAATCGGATTAGTCGAGTCGGACATACACACACTCTCAAAATCTGCAATCTTTAAATTTATTTCGAGATAACTCAGTCATATCTCTACACCGGGGCTAAAACTTTTCAATTCTTTTAAATTTACCTTTCCTATCTTCTAGTGCTTCTTCGAGCTTTTCTTTGGGGTTGGGTGGTGCCCTCTGGTTCGCTCTATCCGTCCTATGGTGTGTCGTATGTTACTGGTCGTTAATTTTCGGGTTCTTTGCTATTATTCTACTTGATGTTTGTTTCTACTTTTCTTTTGTATAGCGAGTTTGTTCTGTCCATGAATTTTGTCTCTACTGTGACTGCCAGTTTTGCCTTATAAACTTGCATTGTCCATCCTTCTGCAACTATTTTACAATATATATGTTACGTGCAATATTGAAAAGCGTGCAAGTTTGAAATTGCACCATGTTTCCGGAATTGGAACCGGAATTGGAAACATTTTTTACCGAGGGTTCGGAGATTAGGGGGAATTATTCCCCCCCCAAATAATTCGGGACCTCCCCTCCCCCAAAATAATTCGGGACCTCCCCTCCCCCAAAATAATTCGGGACCACCCCTCCCCCAAAATTTGGGTCCACCCCTCCCCCAAAAATTGGGACCACCCCTCCGCTCAAAATCGGGTTCCCAAGCCCTGTCAGGTATTTCATTTCCCCAAAATTTGGATTATTCAAATCCAGAAAATTTCAAGAAAATTTTTGATAACTTTATTTCTCCCTATTTTGGTGTTGCTCAGAGCAATCAAAGTGTCCTTTCTGCTATTTTGGGGAATGGGGCTGCCTCTAACAGTGTGTCTGGGCCGTTGTCCGGGCAAGCTGAGGAGAGACCCCCTTCCCCAACAACTTCAAAATTTACATCCACCCCCAAATATTTTGGGAAATGGGGCTGCCTCTAACAGTATGTCTGGGCCGTTGTCCGGGCAAGCTGGAGAGAGACCCCCTCTTTCCCAACATTTTTTAAATTATTCTACACCTCAAAATCAGTGCCCCGTTCAGTCTGTTCAAGTGGGCGCGCCTCAAAATACTAGTTCTTTCCGGTCTCTTCGGGTCTTCTCCGGCGTTGTCGGGACACTCTCCCGGCAGGTCGAAAGTGAAACCCCTCCCCCTCTCATAGGTTCAAATCTTCAACAAAAGTTTGAACAAAATGTTGTAGTTCCGTCTGGGGTTGTCGGGATACTCTCCCGGCAGGTCAGAAACGGAACCCCTCCCCCTCCCATTGGCTCAAATTCTCAACAAAATTTTGGGGAAAATGGTATACGTTCAGAAAATGGGTCTGTATATAATTCAGCCCATAGTCAAAATTCGGTCATTTTTGTCGACGGGGAGGTTTCGAATCCAAAAAATATCCCCGTACCCTATATGGAGCAGAAAATTGGTGGTGGGCAATACCTCCGGGTCCCCATTCAATCAGTCAAAAATTCATCCCACCATAACTTGTTCGGGGGGCTCGAATCGCCTGGCAACTCCGGTGGGGGCTTTGCAGCCGGAGGAACACCACCCGCCTGTGTACTGCCACTGGGAGGTCAAGGGCGTGGTGTTACCCCCTTCCGGTGAAGATCGCCCCCAGGGAGGTGGCCAAAGTTTAGCTGCGGACCCTTCCCCGGTTTTTTATGTACAACCGCAACATACGTATATTCAACAAGCTACGCTTCCACCATCGTCTCCAGGACCCCTCCCCTCCCCTCCCCAACTTCAGATGTCCCTACCGTACTCTGTTAACAACGCGGGAAAACACACGGAATGTAGAAAATTTCCCGTCACTCTACTCCGGACTCTATGCAAACCACGGATATTTCTGTTTTAAAATTTGACACGGGTTTAGGTCGTTATTATCTAGAAGTCTTAAGGGATGTGCCCCGTTATGACCCAAAATACGTATATTTCGAAGATTGGCTTCACCAGTTTGAGTCTGCCGTAGTTTTTCACTCTATTCCGCAAAGCCGTTGGGGGCGCTTGTTATGGAATAAATTGTCTGGGAAAGCCCAAATTTTTGCATTCAAATGCGGACCAAAGGAGTCGAGTCTTACGAAGAATTTTTGGAACTATTAAAATCACAGTTTCCCAAACCGCAGCGTTCGTTGCGGGAGCGGATTTCGGCATTTGCACACCGGAAGCAGCTCTACAATGAATCTGTACGTCATTATATTTCCGAATTGCAGGCGATGGCCCTCGACCTTTGGGATACGCAGGAGGAGCGGGAACAAGAATGTGTTCAGCAGCTTTTTGCGGGGGTCCATGACAAATGGCTTTAGCTTCACTTGTTTTGCATTATCGCCCTACTATGCAAGCCGTTTGTCGAATTATAGACGGCTTAGAATCCCGGGAGGCACGGGCTCCGGAGGGTGACACCCTTTCTTATGATTTGCCAATTTATTATGTCGAAGAAGGGGGTCCTGATAAAAAAGCGGGCAACCCTCCTCTATCAAATTTAGAAGCATCAGTTTCCCGTTTTGGGTTCCGGGAAATGAAACACTGGTGTGAACTGCATGTCCAAGAAGCCTTGAGTAAGTGGGACCAGGAAAAAAGAAAAAGTTTTCTGTACCGTGCAAATACTGTTAAAGACGCGGTCACCCACCGGAAAAATGTTGGGACCGTTATCCGTCCAAGGCTCCCCCGGGCTATAAAAGCCGTCCTTCCCCGGAAAGAGTTGATCACATAACTTACATGTCAAATACGTACCCTGTTCAGTATGCAGGACCTTCCCCCTACCAGCAACCATTTCACCCCATAAATTATGCCCCGGCTCCTCTCTCGTCACGGTACGGACTCCCACCTACCAACTCGCCCCCAGTTCAATTTTCTGCTCCTGATCTGGCCCTCCCACCCTTACCAAACTTGGGAAATCAGGGTGGCTATGTGGGCGGGCAACATTCTCAGCCATCGGCAATTTCAGCTCCGGCCACTACAACTCCGGCCCCATACCAACGTACAGTACATATGCAAAACGCAGGTGTTCCGGAACTTTTTCAAAATTTTGTACGAGCCTCGGATTCGGGGGTTTCAGCTCCGGCTGCACCTCCTTCTACTGGGAGGGCACCTCCGACTTCACATTGGGTTACTGCGGAGAAGGCTAATCAAATTTTGAGCCAGTTTCAAATTGGGATGGTTTCTGATCAGCTTGGTGGCGAAGCTTCTCCGGGGGGGAGATTGCCCCTCTGAGCCTGACCACTACCCGTCCGATTCAGTCGACTCATCAAATCTTCCAGATTTTGATTATACTTTTACGGAGTTCCAGCTGTCGAATGTTTTTTCAAAAATGGTTCAAACTTTACTACCTTGTGGGCCATTCACAAAGACACTTTTAATTTTATGCAAGAATATTATCAGGCCCTGTCAAACCAAATACAAGAAATGGCGTCTTTATTGCAACGTTTATGTCCAAATCAGTCGGAATTCGACTCAGTCATGCTTGACAAAAGACAACCTCCTCCCTCATGGACCGCGGAGTTTTCTCCCATACTCGGTGGTGCGACTGCCCCTTGCTGCTACCGGCCCGAAACTATTTCTGTAGGGACAGAAACTGAAGAACCTGTCAGTCCAACGGCACTACAGGAGCCAGAAAAACCCCAAATGACAACATCAGATGCAGTAACTCCAGGAGGGTCCACCGGATTTGAATCCGAGCAAGTACTGGCGGCAACAGACAATATGCCAGCCATTCTCGCCACCTCCGGGAGGACCAAAATTTTGGCTATTATCGACTCTGGGGCATGCATATCCATTATCAGTCCCCGGACAGTTAAGAGAATATTGAAGGGGGGCGCCAACGTTCAATTTCATAAACCAGATCCTATCACAGCAGTGACATCTAACAACGCACGTTTAAAAACTTCTGCTAAAGTTTTCGTCATCTTCACGGTGGGGCATAAAGAATATGGGTGGTCTTTTCATATGGCTCCTGACGTTTCTCGTGAGATGCTTATAGGCACTGATTTCGTGAAAAGTTTTCACTGGGATTTGTTATTTTCTACGAACGAGGTGAATATACAAGGAATACGCCACCCATTATTGTAATCAGCCGAAATTTACTCGGAATTTGTTGCAAATTGGTGTGACAATGCGCCTGCGGTGATGTGTGTAAATTTGGGGATACCCGCGTCCTCGGAGGTTTGGGTTCCGGCCCCCACCTCCCCTGCTGTCCGGGGTCCGACCTGTTCGTTTGATTCGTTCCTACAAGAAAAAACGCAGGACGTCTGTAACATCGCATTTCAATGGACTCTGAATCATGTACTTCATTTGGACCATCTGGAACATCTGCATCATCTGCACCATCTGCACCATCTGGACCCCGAGCTTTCTTCAAACGAGGGGTAGGCACCCCTCCACTAATTCTTGCAACTCCTGATCATTTAGTCTGGCCCTCCCTGTCCCAAGTTAATTTTCAAAAGAGGGGGTAAATCTGGAGTCATGGCCACCGTTATTCCGGATGATTCGTATGTCGTTTGCCTGGCCCGGTTAATTTGGTGAAAGTCCAATTTCAAAGAAAATTTTTTAAAGACATTTTGCAAAGCTTTTTTATTTGCTTTTTGTCTGATTTAAATTCATAAGATTTATGTATTTCAATTCGACTTTAGAAAAATCTTTTTTAAAAATTTTAAAAGTTAGTCTCTCCCGGAGTACGTACGTATACGTACATATCTCCGGAGCTTTCACATTTTGTCTTTCATACCTCCGGTACTATTGCCTGTTTTAGTTAGTTTTATGTCTATCAGTTTAGGTAGATACATTTTAATTTACACTTTAGTTTTTCAGGTCAGCACTATTATTGTTTTATATTTTATTCTGCAGCTTTTACGCACGGCTAACCGGTCACGATTCGCCTTTCACTCCACACTTGCACTTGTTTTACTTCCAATTTAAGGTGCAAGTTTTCCCCGCCATTGATCCGATGTATCCAGCGAGTAACAATTGGCGGTGCACATTGGACAATCTTCAGGAGTAAATCAGTGCATAGAATCACACCCGAATCAACCTAAATTTGTAATCGCATTGGTAAGAACTTTTTCTTGAATTCGCTACTGGGGTGCACTGGGCTGGCTGCAGAAGGCCTTTGGCGCTTTGGTTTCGGAGAAGCGGTAAAATTTGATTCTTTCACTATCTAATTTTCATTCTTTGTTCGCAGAACTAGATGGGGTTGAAAAAAGGCTGACAACTAATTCTCACGTTTGTTTTCATAGAAAGAGGGCAAAATTGTTCAGGGCAGAAACTATTCCGAACTAAATTGAGGGAGAAAATTTCTATGAAAATTCTACAATGTACGCGGGGTGATGTAGTGTTTTTGGCATTAATTTTTGGTTTTAACATCCGTGCATGAATTTGGTTATGAGACCCGGATGCCTTTCGTAGTACCTTTATGTGTATCTTCTTTGTGCATCGTCTTTTTGTATTTGCGTTCTTTTTAAAGTTTGCTCTTTAAAGTTAATGTTTGTCACAAATGTTTCCAAAATGTTATTGCTTACTTCATTTTTTGGACTACCTAAGTCTCGTAAACTCTACAGGAGTGTCTTTGGATTCTCCCGGAGCGCATCCGGGGTCTTTTTCATATCCTTGTCAGCTACATGGTCTGGCTAGATTTGTACTGTTTTATACGTTCATGTTTAACTAACTTTGTTACTAATCAGTTACTAATTCTTAACCTAAAATTTCGCTAACTTTGTGACCAATTATTTTTGTTTTATGTTTTAGGTTCCTATCCCCTTGGCTTGCCGGTACGGATCCAGGTCCGGATATATGGTATTTGTGTACTATGTTTGTACTGTAGTGAATGTGGGGTTGGGTTCGTGATATCTTATGCTTGTTGGAAAATGTTTTTTGCTTTGTTTGAAAAAAATTCTGTTTTAAGAGCAAGTGTGACTCTAGTAGGAATGATGAACCGGCCCCTTTCGGTACTGGGGGGCAAATGGGGTATTTAGCTTCTAAAACCGGGTTGACGTTCGCGCAGACGGTCTCCTGCTGATCAGTCGGGGGCTCCGCGATTCCGCGCTGTTGGGCCAAGGATCCCTCGTCTGGTACACCAGGAGAGCCAATTTTTCCGACGCAACAAAAAGTCCACGGTAAATTCTAATCTCAAAACGTGTAGTGCTCCGAGAAAAGCTGATTGGAGAAAATTTTATATCCTACCGTTGGAAGCTTTTCTTTTCATTGTTGCAGAAATTAGTTGTTTTGGACCTCTGGCAACGGCTCATCATGTACGCGATGCGGGTCGTACGTATGTCCTTGGCCCGTACTGGCAGGGGGTGCTTGCTTGTTTTCATCCATTAACCTGTTAGGTGTGGTTTTGGGGGAATAAAGATGTCTAACTACTCGAGTACGCTGGACCATCTTCTTTTTCATGAAATTCTTTTGATTTTTTCTCAGGACCTCTTGCTTTCCGTGTTTCCCTCTTTTGCTACGACAAATCATTGCCTAAATTTTCTAAATTCTTGCGAATGTTTTCTTGGGTCTGCTGGAGGGTACTCGAGGACTTGTTTTACCTCGTATTCTTTCAAATTCTTTTACCCTTTTTACCTTTTTAGCTTCACATTTTCACACAAATTTAACGGTCATATTACTTAGGCAATAGTACCGGGGTATTCCACTGTACCGTACCCTGGCGGGTCCGTAGTTGCTCGCCGCCTGTGTCCTCCTTATGGGAGGACAAGGGTGGGCGGTCAACCCCGGACCGGCACCTTGACCCGGCACCGGAATCCTTTCAATTTCTCTGATTTTGGCGCGCTGGTTGAATGTCTGGATACTCTCCGGGCAGCGGTTGCCGTAGGCTCGAGCCCATATCTTCCTAGATTAATCGGGCCTTTGTTTTGTGTTCTTGTAGGCCTGCGTGCCTTATATTTTTGTCTATGTTGGCCTATGTGCCTTATATTTTTCTCTTTACTGTAGGCCTTTATGTATGTATGTTATTCTATATATTATGTGCTTTAAATACCTCCATTTTCTTTTGCTAATGTAACATATTTCCCCCTCCCTCCCTTCCAGTTCTTTCTCTGCGGCGAGTTCCCTTTTCTGATTCTATGAATGTTGTAAACTGCACATTCCCCTGGTTGTGACGGTTGGCCCGGGTGATTTTGTAGTTTGTGGGCCTGGAGTTGGCGGTTGGCCCGGTTGCTACTGAGGCTTGTGGGCCTGGTTTTTGTCTGTTGGCCGGTGATTGGGTTCTGTGGTTCGGAGCGGCTTGCGCCGTGGGGCGCCCGCTCCCCTTCCGGAGGTCTGGTCCGATGTTAGCTTTGTGGGATCTTCCCCCTGGCACGGTTCTCGGCAGCCTCCCTGGCCTGAAAACTCTATGAACTATTAATTTTATCAGTCAGTGTTGTGCTGTTAGTTGTATTCCGGTTATGTCCCCTTCCCTCGCCCGCTCCCCCTCCCCCTTTCCCCTTTTTTCTAACTTGTGTTGTGCCTTTTTCATTCCATGCCAATGCTTTATTCTTATGCAGTAGTTTTAGCTTGGCGGGGGAAATATTTGGGCTATTCTCGGGGGTTTTCGTTTTGCAAGTAACTTTTAATTTATATTTTAAAAATGTACCCCATTCTCTTTAAGTTTTTTCTTTAAGTGTGCCCCCTAGTTCGGCTCGTCAGTCCTATATTATGTCGTATATTATCTTTTCTAACTGTTGTTTTTCATTTTTACTAATGTATCGCGGGTCTATTTTCCACATAATTTTGTACTGCCATTGTTTGCCTTCCATATTGCCATGATGCCGGTACAGCTAATTCTGTATGCTATATTTTTGATTGCTTTACATTTGTTAACATTTGTTTTGATCCGATATATGCATTATTGTCAGTTGCTGCGGTGGAGGCTCTCCCGGAGTCTTCACAATCTATTGTTGCTATATGTTGACTTGACCGGAGCACTGTGTAATTGTATGAAATTTTTCCCGGAGTTCTATAAAACCGTGTAAAACCTTTCTCGGAGGAGTTTTCGAGTGTAGTTAGGTCCCACCGGAGTACAAATTTTCATCGTTTTTACGTTTCTAGGTATCACTTCTGTCTTTCTACTGTTTGTTGTGTTAAATTTTGCCCGGTATAGTGTCTATTGTAGCTAGTTTTCCCTTTTTCACTCTGATGTATATCATTGAGGTGCAGAAGTA
>JASAND010003267.1:0-77500 GCA_030248195.1 Trissonchulus latispiculum | reverse complement strand
TGCAGTTCTATTGCATTCCTCAAATGCCACACATTCATCAAATGGAATGCAGTCCTAATTCCTCAAATGCCATGCATTCCTGAAATGCCATATATTCCTCAGTCGGAATGCATAAAACCAGTTAGTTGGTACTGGATTGTATTTGTTCCAAGGCACGGCAAGGCATTCCATTGCAATATATTGCAAACGCCAAACCAACAATAATAGTCACACGATTCGCACAAAACCAGTTAAGAGTTATAGCTGCAGTTCAGACAAGAAGATCTTGCTTCAGTGAATTCTATTTACTACAATCTTCACGTTAACTGCTTTGAGAGAAGCATAATTCGCACAAAGCCGTGAGATAGCTAGCTACAGATTATAGAACCTGTTTTTAAAAACGAGTAAGGGACAGAAATTTCCATTTTATTCACGGTTTCGAAACAGTAACGCCATACGTACAAAACCAGTTAGTAGTCATTGCTGTGCAACCTTAACATCACGCATGTATTTATCAGCGGATCTTGCTAGTGGCATTGGAATTACTGCAGTGTTTGCAACAGTTTATTTTAACAGCAATATAATCAACACAAAAGTTAATAGTTCAACCGTATTTTCTGTTTAACACTACTGACGTGTTTATGTAGACCATCAATCCAGAAACCTGTTCCGTAAACGAGCAGAGGCGTTCATATTCTACGTTGTACTTTGATTAGGAAACAGCAATATAATTAGTAGAAATTAGTAGAAACCAGATAGTAGTCACGTGTTTTGGAGAAACTCGCTGACGTATTTTATTATTAACGTAGCTAGCTGTATTGGACCTGCTTTGTAGACCAATGAACAATATTGCAATTTTCGCCTTTCACAATTATTAAAATGCCGACACATGTAAGAAACCAGTTATTTGTAATAACTGCATTTCTTTCGCAGATTGTATGATGCTTCCAGATTAATTTGCTTACGTCGTTACTGCTTGTACGCTATTTAAATGCTCTGTCGCATTTGAAAACTACTTACGCGTATTTCGAAAATATTTATTCAATAAATCATGTATTTGCCAATATAGCATACATAATGCTCTTATATATCAGTTTATGTGTTCCTATTATCGTTTTCTGCTTTCTTCTGCCGACATTCCGTCATCTTCTTCGTCATTCATTTCTGCTAGATTAGTAAGTATGCTAATATCAATGCTTTTCTTCTTCTGAATTGCCAATTTATAAGCATCACTGGTGTCTATACCTTTATCTTCTTCTATCAAATCCTTTTTGTCGCGTATTTCTTTTATTATTGGATCATTTCGGAAAGCAGTTGATTGTGCAAATTTGTTTAATAGCATATCATTGAGAGTCTGGCGGATACGTGGCATCAAATCGGCTAATGCTTCAAGTCGAACCCGTGCTGTGGACTAGCCGTCTTCTTCATATTCTCTTAAAAGCCTCTTAAACTTGATACGATGTCTTCCTGCGGCTTCTGGTCTTAAGTCATTCCAAAAGGCGCCAATTTGTTCAGGTTCGTAGTATGTCGGATCGTCACTGCTCGTAGTCGACCCTGATCAGAGTTGCTGTCATCTTTCTCGGTTTTATCAGTCATTGCTTCGTTATTTTATCTAGCTGATGAGTCCTCACTTTATGATTGTATGTGAATGTGAATTGTATGTGACGAAGTGAATATTAAGTCTTCACGCAAGCAGGACAGTCATACATTGTCAATACTTACGTCAGTACTTACTGTAAGTGTGATAAATGTCGCCACTTTTATTAATTTTTACTTAAGGCAGTACTTACACAAGCCTATGCACTTCACGCCTCATATTTAGAACACTTACTGAAATTAAGAGGTGGACTAGAGAAGAGAAGTGCAGCAAAGACTACTAGCTGGTTTTGTACGTAAGGTGAAACTGTTTCGAAACCGTGAATAAAATGGAAATTTCTGTCCCTTACTCGTTTTAAAAACAGGTTCTATAATCTGTAGCTTGCTGTCTCACGGCTTTGCGCGAATTATGTTTCTCTCAAGGCAGTTAACGTGAAGATTGTAGTAAATAGCTGAAGCAAGATCTGCTTGTCTGAACTGCAGCTATAACTCCAAACTGGTTTTGTGCGAATCGTGTGACTATTATTGTTGGTTTGACGTTTGCAGTAAACTGCAATGGTATGCCTTACCGTATAGCAAGATCTGTCGATGAACAAATACAAGCCAGTACCAACTAACTGGTTTTATGCATTCCCACTGAGAAAAGTATGGCATTTTGGGAATGCAATGACATTTAAGGAATGTGTGGCATTTGAGGAATGTAGTAGAACTGCATTCCTCTAGTGGCCTATACCCGCTATATGTCTACTACTTATTTGGTTAACATATTTTTGTACGAATTTCTTCCAACCTCGTATTGCACTGTACTCATTGTAGAGTGTTGAACAAAAGCAACATTAGTTAGCCGACTAAGCTAATAATCCAGAAGCTAAACAAAATCCTTCAATATGTCAAGAGGTCCTTCCTTCCTAGCTGCTTCTACTAAGGTGAAATTGATAGGCAGCACAAACATATACAAGTTTATAACAATACTTCTTGACAGAATGACAGAATATTTCGAAATTTTTTGTCATGACTGGTATTATCAGTGAAAAGTTATGAGGGAGAAAGAGTAGGGGATGGTCTGTGGGGAAGTAACGAAGTTAAAGAATCGGCAGACTACCTATGTAGCTTGGATTGGTTTCAAGGAAATGTGCTAAATCATTTAAAGATTTTGAAAAAAGTTGGGTATTCCGTCAAATATCAGTAATTCAGTAATTTTTCAATAAGGTGCTTTAACTCACTTCAGATTTTCAGTTTTCACTAATATCTGGTAAAGTAACAGATACGTGAATGTTTTCTAGTTTTAGCGTAGATTCATCAAGAGTACATAATAGATAAGAGTAAGAGGCTCATACACTAGTATGTACAAATCATCATCATTAACTCGGGACCCCCCTCCCCGTAACTTTAGGGGGGTCCACTTTGCACCAATTACACGCTTACATATAAGCGTGTGTCTGCTCGCTGATTGGCCCATTAGCCTAAGGCATATACTAGGAAATTTATTAGTTATTTTTATTAATTAATTATAACTTTAACTAGATTAATGCAATTAAAGACTGATTCGACAACTTTGTAGCATTTTTTCTGCTCTTTTCAATGATATAAAAATTGTAGCACATTACATTCCTTCGAAGTTTTGTATTATGAAATCAAAAATTCGAAGAAATATAATGTGCAACAATTTTTATATCACTGAAAGGAGCAGAAAAAGTGCTAGAAAGCTGTCGAATTAGTTTTTTTAATTGCATTAACCTAATTAAAGTTATAATTAATTAATAAAAATAACTAATAGGTTACCTAGCATAAACTTTAGGCTAATGGGCCAATCAGCGAGCAGACACACACACAAAGTGGATCCCCCCTAAAGTTACGGGGAGGGGGGTCCCGAGCTAATGTACCGAGCATACCTAGCATGATTTTTACATACTAGTGTAAGAGCTTCTTACTCTTATCTATTATGTACTCTTGATGAATCTATGCTGAAACTAGAAAACATTGACGTATCTGGTACTTTACCAGATATTAGTAAAAACTGAAAATCTGAAGTGAGTTAAAGCACCTTATTGAAAGATTACTGAATTACTGATATTTGACGCAAAATCCAAATTTTTTCGAAATCGTTATGCACATTCAGCACATTCAGCAAAGTGGGGCCCCCCGGAAGTTATCGGGGGCTAGGGTCCCGAGTTTAATGAACCGAGCATACCTGATTGTACAGCATTGCATAGCAGTATAGCATAGCATGATTTGTACATATATACTAGTGTAAGAGTTTCTTACTCTTATCTATTATGCACTCTTGGATTCATCAAAATCAAACAATTTCACCTTCAATTTAAAATTTCTCATTAATAATGAGAAATTTTAAATTTAAACAAGATCAGACACAGCTGCGGTGCAACTTGCAAACTGCTTACCAAACTGTAGAGTTATGTAGCTATGCAGTTATAGTTATCTAAGGCTGATTACGGGTCCAGTTAGCAATAACCATGTGGCGTGTGTTGTTGTTTTTCGCAATGATATGAATCCCCAGATGGCTCCAACTTCATTTGCCAAGTTTTAATGCAATATTCATTTCGCTTTTGTAGTATTTCCACTTGGTTAACAACTGACTTTCTAGTTAGCTGCTTAGCTACTAGTTTGAAAAGATGTATGAGAAGCGTGGGCATGCCATTATTTATATCGAGCATAGAATAGAGTCTTAACTTTCCTGGCAGAAGGTTCAACTTGAAGAATTAGAGTCAAGGTTCCATTTGCCAGTTCAGGTAGTTGTCAATTATTAAGTTCAATCAATTAGCACTTAGCAACGTGAGAAAGTACGAAACAAAGCATTTCTGAACGTCGAATATCTGCCAGATGCAAATTGTTGGTCCACTTTCACAAAGCTTTCCTACTGAGCTTTGGACTGTTCTGTCTATCTTTCATAGTTTGCGCTATGCGTCAATGGGTAAATGCGTCAAAACACTGGATGAATAGATAAAAATGGAAAAATATGGAAACAACGAATGTCATTGAAATAAAATGTTTTAAATATGCGCTAAACAATGCTGAATCTCAAACAAATCTTTAAATTAATCCAAGATCCGAAACATACTTCTATGCATTAAATAATAAAAAAAAACTGGCTTGATTTATCATATTTTTGTATGTAGAATGCTGTTAGCCGTTTTTCATATCATTACTATTTTTGCTCTTCTTAAATCAATATAAGAGTAGTATACAAATGATGGTTCTGGACGCTCCCGCAAGCCCATGCATCCTCCCTCCTCTCTCAACTGTTATATTGACCTTGTGCTAGCCAAACATCCCTTATTATGCTAAATTTTCTCAGTGACTATAATATTAGCAGACATCCTTTATTGCTGTTTGACAAATTCAACCAGAGCCTAATTATACTGAATGCAGGCCATCATTCACCTTGTCAGGTTTTGAATGAGTGAAAGGGTCAATTGAGAGTGCTTTTTATTCCGTACATGACCTCATAAAGTTACGAACCAAATTAAACATTAACATGCATTAGTTGCCTCCAGACATGTGCAGGAGGAGACATTCTGGGAGGGGGGAGAGCCGGCCGGAGGAAAACTGGATTTTTCCTTCCGGTTTTTCTGTCCAAAGAACTGGAAAAATCAGGATTCTGGGAGGGGTGAAGGACCCCTTTGGGGGGTTGAGCTCCAGGTCTGGGGGGGTGAACCCCCCAACCGTCCTCAAGCACATGTATGGTTGCCTCTGGATTTAATTCCCAATGACAATTTAATCTAACATATGCCCAGTCAGCATGACAATAATGCTATCAAAACAAATTAAACATTGATTAATTTAACCTGACCTATGGCCAGTCAGCATGACAATAACGCTTGGTCAGCAACAGACTGAAAATTTCAAATGCTTGGTCAGCATGACAAGAATGCTTGGTCAGCATTATTCTGATTGGTTGAAAATTACAAGTGCTTGGTCGGCATGACACGAATGCTTAGTCAGCATCAATGTGACCGGATGAAAATTACTAATGCTTGATCAGCATCAATCTGATCGATTGAAATTTGTAAATAATTTGTCAGCATGAATCTGATTGGTCAGAGCTTTCCATCTACTAGTATAAATAGTGCTCGCTCCGTCTGAAATTTCATTTGTTCTGAAATGGGACCTTTCGAGTGCAAGCTCTATAGCACGACGTTTTCACGGAAGGACAACCTGCTCCGACATCGAAAGGGGAAACATTCAATCGGAAGAGAGGAAGTACGGACTTGTCTAAATAGAACTTGTCTGACATGGTATAAAGTTCTGGCAAGCTAACCTTATGAGATCGGCTTCGAAATTGGCGACCACACGGAGGCGTCTGCGGCACAAAAGCAGTAGCATGTCGAACAGTGTGGAAATAGAAGGTCTAGCGGCAATAGGTAAACCTGGAATTGCCTGGGGAAGCTCCACCCATCGCGGAAGTCGCTGGTTGAAAAGCTTGCAAGGATTTTACAGCATTACGTTGCCAAGTGCAGCCATACTTTGAGTGCCTTCTGCAGTTCTAGCAAATTGTAAAAGGAATTGGCTCTTTTGCTGCAGCAGCGCCTGTGTGCGTTTTGCACGCTGCAGCATTTAGTCTAGTAGCGGGAGTCGGGAATCTTCATAGCAGAGGTAGTAGGTGGGAGACCCCTTGCTGCTCTATGCTCATAAAATTCTAGATTTTTTCTGAGGAGTTGTACCCCAAACCTGAAGGTATGTCGGAATAGGGTGCTGTCAAACTTTAGCTCTAATCTTTCGGTTTTTCAAAATCTAAAATAACTAATAATGTGGGGTGTCGTTCAAGAGCAAATTAATCAAGGATCTCAAAAATGTAAAAAAATTTCAAAATTCCAAAAAATTTTTAATATGCAAATGAGGTTTCAATTTTTCAAAAGTGAAAATAACCATGACATGTTGGGTGCCATTCAAGAGGAAATTAATCAAGGATTACAAACATGTCAAATTTCTTTTCAAAACTCCAAAATTTTTTAATATGCAAATGAGGTTTCGATTTTCAAAAGTGAAAATAACCATGGCATGTTAGATGTTATTCAAGAGGAAATTGATCAGAGAATCCAAAAATGTCAAAATTTTTTCAAAATTCCAAAATTTTTAATACCCAAATGAGGTTTCGATTTTTCAAAAGTGAAAATTATCATGGCATGTGGGGTGTCATTCGACAGGAAATTGATCAGAAATTCTAAAAATGTAAAAAATTTTCAAAATTTCAAAATTAACCTTTTTATAAATCATTATGATGTGATAAAGTCCTTTCACTTAGTATGGCTTATTTTCAGTGTTCAACATGTGGAAGAGGCTTCACGTTGAGAGTGAATCTGGTTACATACCAGAGAGAAGTCCATGAAAAAGAAGACTGTTGAGTGTTCAATATGTGGAAGACCATTTGCTGGTACAATTGACATGAACAGCCATATGGAAATCCACATTCGTAAAAGGGAAACCATAATGACCATTACCACTGCCGAAGCGCATCAAGCATGGATTTAAATGTTGTCAAACTGCTCTGAATAATGCTTTTAGAAACTCTTACTCTATATCCAAATGCTGACGAACAAGAGTCCCTTTCTTATATCTGTTTTCCCAACTTCTTATCATTAAGGAAGCTATAGAAAAGTTTCTCTGTGACACCTCTGGCTTAAAGATTTGGATGGGTTTAAAGATTTTCCATAAAAACAACGATGAATCTGTCACTATGGAAGCACATTTTAATTGCAAGAATAGAATAATATTGCGAGGTCCCAGTTACGATGAAGAACTAGAATACTGCTTCCATGAAATCCTTGCTAACATTGAATACTTTCTCCGTCAAGGCTCTGGTTGGGTTATAGACTACCTTAACCAATTGGATGTTCATTTCGTTAATATAAGCCTCTCAAAGGATCATCATATAATTCCACTACCGACCTACATTCAGGGATTTTTTTGCGTCCAGATGTGCGTCAGGACGCAAAGTTTCTTAACTGGACGCAATGAAATTTTAACGAGACGCAAGCTAGATGCAACATTATTTCGGGAGAAAATTCACTTTTGTAAGAGTAAAAACTTTAAATGATTCAGTACCAATTTTTCTGTTTTTTCCAAAAATTTCTTCGGTCCTGGGGGCTCAGCCCCCAGACCCCGGTGTTTCCCCACTTTGTCATGGGATGCTAAGGTGCAAGGTCATGCCTCAATATTACTTGTTAGGTTTTTATCCACCTGTATCCATGTCAGATCTTTTCGAACTTAAACTTAAACGTAAATTTCACTTCAATAAGTGTATGGATCTTACCAATATTTATATTGTTCTCATCATGAGTACTTCTCATTCAACAGGTCAGGCAGGATCAAGATTAGTAGTAAAGTAAAACCCCGAAATTAATAAATTTGTAACTGTAAATTTTTGGTTCTTCTAAAAGCGTTTTCGCAAAAAAATACACAAATGTAATTTGAAATTTAATGCAAGACTATCACTTTTCTGAAATTTTCAAATACATAAGGCCTATGCACGAGCAATTCACGATAAATTTATCGCAACTAGCATTAATAGTATTCACAAATGCTTCACTGTATTGCCGTTGAATAATGCAGCACGAAGCATACATGCTTCTTTGTTTATTGATACTGATTTATTCAAAATTCAAAAATTTACAGATGCAATTAACACAGAAAATGCATAAGCGTTAGGATCTTCAGTTACAATAGATGTAACAGTTGCTAAATTAATCTTTTTAAACATTTCCACAACGGATTTATCCCGTAATTTCAAAAAATCTCCAACGGTTTGGTACACTTACGCAGAATCCACTAACGCAGAAAAGATTTCAAAACTCAAAATTCCACTTACGCAGAATGACCTTGTGCAAATCTGAGGTTTCCACTTACGCATAAGTTAGATCTGAGAGAATTGCTAGAGTATTATGTATTATGTGGCAATGAAATTATTCAATTTACAATACGATTGAAGTGGAATTCGCGTAAAGGTAAACACAAGTACCTTCAGTCGAAATCTACAGAATCTCAAATTACTGGAATGTGATCTTCCACCCTGGCAGGCTGAGTCCCTCTTTGCAACAGAACACCTTTCTCTTGTAGCAGCATCTACTTTCTAAATAGTCTAAATAGCGTTACACTACAGGAATTATAGAAATTTTC
The DNA here is from genome assembly GCA_030248195.1 of Trissonchulus latispiculum. Lineage (NCBI taxonomy): Eukaryota > Metazoa > Nematoda > Enoplea > Enoplida > Ironidae > Trissonchulus > Trissonchulus latispiculum. The sequence continues at coordinate 68,791 of JASAND010003267.1, read as the reverse complement.
ATAAATAAACAATGTTTGCACTAAAAACACGCTAAAACAAGAATTCTGCCTGGACGCAAAATTTCTTAACGGGACGCAACTTAAATTTAGCGGGACGCAAAGTTAACGCAAATCCGAAAACCAAAAAACCCTGCCTACATTAATCAAAAGAAAGCTGTCACTAACGTTCAACACGACGACAACGAATGCTTTAAGTGGTGTGTTCTAGCTGCTCTGCATCCTGCTCACGCAAATGCTGAGAGCGTGTCTCATTATCGCCCGTTTGTTGATGAACTAAGCTTTACTGGAATCAATTTCCCTGTCGGCATTTCCCAAGTACCCTTTTTTGAAAGATTAAACAATTTGCGAATTAATGTCTATGGACTTGAAGAGAATAATGTGATACGATTTACATATCAAACGGAAGTAATGATCAACACATAGACTTGCTTTACATAAGCAATGGACGTCAAAGTCATTACGGCTGGATTAAGAATCTTGACAGTTTGCTTTCTGATCAAAATAATCACTGCCGATGAAAACATTTTTGTCCTCGATGTCTAATAGCATGCTACACAGCGGAAAAACTCACCATCTCCAATTATGCACTAAGCATGAAGCAACAAAGGTCAAGATGCCGGATGATAAAGGGCTCAAATTTAAAAAAACATTCACAGAAAGCAACGAGTTCCAAATATAGGAAGTCGCTTTTCATTGTAACATCTGTCATGAATACAAATGTCGTAGTGTTGTGGTGTCGTAGGCATGCTCGTACACATGATAAGATTGTGATGTTTGAGCTAAGTTGTATTTAATATTTCAGATCTATGCTGACTTTGAGTGCCTAAATGAAAAAATTGATGGCTGTCAACCAATCACGAACGCTTCATCCACACAAAAATATCCGTCTCATACACAGTCTGGATTTGGCGTTGTTGGGGTTTTGGGTTGTTGTGGCAATGAATCTGAGATTGAAGAAACAGTCATTTACTGTGTTGAACACACTGTTCAAAAAAATTTTGGAAACAATTATTCCGGTATTTGTAAATGCGCTTTAAATTCTTTGTTAAAGCTGGTGAATTTTAAAATGTTTTGACTTACTATACAAAATGTTACTATCTGACAAGCATTAATGTCAGAATTTGAGTATAAAAATTGAGAATGGACACTTCAACTACAAGTTGTACGACAAAAGGGATGATTTTGACTTTGAAGTCACATACATGCCAGATCTAAGAGGAAACATATCCTCCCAATGCGGCTATTTCGTAGTAAAAAATGAACTCAGGAGATTTTTAGTTTGCTGTAAAAATTATTGTGACTTCAAAGACAGGGTCTGTCTACTTTTGAGTAATATCACAAGTAAAGGTTACACTAAAACAAAATTAAAAGAAATTATTTTCAACTTTTCTAATAGCAACGAATTTGAATCAAAATATGGATTAACGTTGAATCACAACCAAGTTAACAGTTTATTTTAATTATAGGTTTGGTTGGGCTGCCGACCACCGTCGTGCCCCTCGCAGCTCCGGAGCTGTGGGCGACGGTCATGGGCAAGGACGCCAGGGGCAATTGTCAGAAGAAAACTTAAAGCTTACATGTTGCTAATCGAGCACCTTGCCCTGGTCGACTTGCACCCTAACACATTTGTAAAATTCTGGTTTATGCAGGAAATTCCGGGCCCCTACCAGATAGTTAAAAGTTAGGAGTAACTGTGGAGGGTGCTGGTCCCATCCTACCTGTTTGTTATCCACCTCCACCTAATCCAACTATCCGACCCCAACCTTCATTCAACAACGTAATGTCATATCTGAGCACATGTACAATAATAATATATTGCACTTATTTAGAACATACTTATTCAACTGCTGTCTGCTTATTTCCAGGATTATGTTCCTACTGCAACGCTGGTTCTCATTGGTCATCCTGTTGATGTTTCGTGGGGTTGGTAACGACGACAACCGTGGAGCCCCTTCCGGAGGTAAATCCCCCAATTATTAATGTTCATGTTAACGTTAGTTGGTAGTGTTAATTTCAGAAAAATGATATCTATTATTAACCTTCATTGTCCGTGTACATCGCGTCCATCTGTTTTTTGAAAATAAGAAAAACTCAAAACAGAAAAGACTACACCAAATTCACTTTGTTTTGTGTTTTGATTTAAATCAATACGTGCGTTATTGCGCTAATTTCTTAATTATTTCGTGCATTTCGAAAAAACAAAACACAAAACACAAAACACAAGACAAAAACCTTAAAAACCGAAGCTAGAACTTAGCTTCGGGTTTTGTTTTGTGCTTTGTGTTTTGTGTTTTGTTTTTTCAAAAGACATGAAATAATTCATAAATTAGCGCAATAACGCAGGCGTTGATTTAAATCAAAACACAAAACAACGTTAATTTGGTGTAGTGTTTTGTGTTTTGATTTTTTCGTATTTCGAAGAACAGATTGACGCGATGTACACGGACAGAATAAGATGCAATAAATACAACAAGCTAATAACGCAGAACGTAAAAAATCAAACGTTGTTTTGATTTGCCAGATTACGGCTTGTGGCTGGAGGTGATTATATAGCCAGTATCGAGGTTAAAGGTGATCATAATTAGGATCAAAATCAACTTCAGCGTGTGGATCAGGATCAGGCTTCTAAAAACGGGATCCATTTCAGGATCGGACTTGTAATATCACTGATCGGGCTTAGGGGAGGATCCTGAATTGAGGATCTGGTGTCTGGAAGCAGGGTCCATTTCAGCGTCAGCCTAAAGCTTCGATTCCCGATCTTGAACTCAGGATCCTGCCCTAAGTCCGATCCAGTGATGTTACAAGTCCGATCCAGAAATGGATCCCGTTTTCAGAAGCCTGATCCAGATCCACACGCTGAAGTTGATTTCGATCCTAATTATGATCACCTTTAACGTCGATACTGGCTATAATCACCTCCAGCTACAAATCGTGATCTGGCAAATCAAAATAACTTTTGATTTTTACATTCTGCGCTATTAGCTTGTTGTATTGCGTCTTTTTCTGTCCGTGTACATCACGTCAATCTGTTTTTCAAACTGCGAGAAAATCAAAACACAAAACACTACACCAAATTAACGTTGTTTTGTGTTTTGATTTAAATTAACAAGTGCGTTAATATTCGCTAATTTCTAAATTATTTCATGCATTTTAAAAAACAAAACACAAAACACAAAGCACAAAACAAAAGCCGAAGCTAAGTTCTAGCTTCGGTTTTTGTTTTGCGTTTTGTATTTTGTGTTTTGTTTTTTCAAAATGCACGAAATAATTCAGAAATTAGCGCAATAACGCACGTATTGATTTAAATCAAAACACAAAACAAAGTAAATATGGTGCAATGTTTTGTGTTTTGATTTTTTCGTATTTTCAAAAAACAGATGGACGCGATGTACACGGACACTTCATGTTAATGTTAATTGGCAATGTTAGTTTCAGAAAAATGATATCTATCAAGTAAAGCTGAGAGAGCCTACACCACTTGACCTAAATACAGAAGAGCAATTCAAGCATGATAAGGCGAAAGAATGCTATTTCTGCAACAAACCGTTTAATGAATAACGTGCTGTTCGAGATCACTGTCATTTTTGTGGAAAATACAGAGGAGCTGCACACAATGAGAGCAACGTGGGATTTCGACTGAATCGAGACTTTGTTATCGCAATTCTCAAATTGAGAACGATATGACGGGCATCCTATTATGCAAGTGGTTATTGTTGAAATCGATTTAGTAGATTTCTGATAGATAAATCGTCAAAACATGATGATTCATGACACGTTTTATGCATTTCTTCTGGTACTGTTTAGGAAGTTGGCAAGTTGTGTAATGAATTGGAGCTCACCATGGACTGTATTCCTGAAGGAATGGAAGATTACTTGAGTTTCACATTGAAAGAGAAAAGAATACCGAAAAGACAACCAACTTATTCCTTAATAGAAAACAAGCCTGAGGATGATGAGGAGGAGGATGAGAAAGAAGGGTGGAGAATACGCTTAATCGACACATTCCAGTTTTAAACAAGCTCTCTCGAATCTCTCGTGTCTAATCTCAGCAAAGAAGGCATCCAAAAATTTCAGATTAATGTCCAGTGAATTTGAAGAAGATATATTGAAAATGTTAGTGAGAAAAGGAGTTTACCCATATGACTACATGGATAGTTGGGAAAATTTGAAGATTTGCCACTACCAACAAAAGAAAACTTTTGGAACGACCAGAATTCTGAAGATATTACCGATGGGGATTATCAACGTGCTCAAAAGGTCTGGAAAAATTCAACATCCAAAACCTTGGACAATATCACGATTTATATCTCAAAATAGACATTCCTCTTCTCGCTGACGTTTTCGAAAACTTTCGTCGATTCAGCCTTGATCATTATAAGCTTGACCCCGCCCACTACCTTACATTGCCCTCGTTTGCTTCAAATGCATGCTTGAAGATGACAATGGTCTGGCTTGAGCTTCTTCATGATCCCGACATGTACTTATTTTTAACAGGGTATTAGAGGAGGAATTTCTATGATCTCCCACCGTTCCGCTAAAGCGAATAGCCCTGAAGTTCCTTACTTCTATCCTTCCAAACCAAATCTTGGATAATGTACCTTGATGCTAACAATTTGTATGGATGGACAATGGTACAAAAATTACCAGTTTAGAACTTTCGATGGCTGAGTCGAGAAGAAATGCAAGTCATTGACTGGATAAATTAAACTGACAATCAAGCTGTGGCTATGTCTTTGGAGTCAATCTTGACTATACCCAAACACTCCATACCAAAAACGACTTCGAAAAGACTTATTTATATTATTAAACGACGCCGTTTTTGGCAAAACAATGGAAAATGTAAGAGCATATCAATCTGTACAGCATTTAACTACTGAACGTAAATTTTTAAAATTGACTGCTAAGCCAAGATTTAATAGTGCTGTAATTTTTTTCTCAGGAATTAGTTGCTGTATCTATGAACAGAGTATCTGTGAAGTTATGTACACCAATTTATGTTGGATTCAGTGTGGCTGATTTATCCAAATATCTTATGTATGATTTCAACTATAATTACATTGTAACTAAATTTGGTGAAAATGCTAAATTGTTGTTTGCAGATACTGGTTCATTGTGTTATTCTATTCATACTGATAATGTATACAAAGATATGTACAGTAGTAATAGCTGCGCGTTTAACCCCAAACATCAGATGAATACAACACCTAGCCTGTCTTAAGGCACATTCAAACAAGTGTCAATACTTAACTTATTTAGACTTTTTCAGAGTTTTATTCTAACTTTTACGTTTAATACATCCATACATACATTAATGGTTCATTAATACATTAAAATATTTCTTTTATTTAATTGCATTTCCAAAACGTCAAAGAATCATCTACATAACCAATGGGTACCGTACTAAGATCACAAAGTAAAGTCTCTTATCAAATGTTGTTTTGAAAATCTTTTCGCCATAAAGATTCTACAGGTCTCCTATATTTTTATTTCTTCTTATTGAAAAGTTGTCAACAGAAACAGTCGAGGCAGGATTTTCCAGCAGCATCTTAATCATTGAGTCTGGAGATAACTTAGATTGATTTAGAACGTTAAGGCGAATTCCTTTAACCTTATAACTGTACTTTATGGATCCATCTCCAGTTTAAATTTTGTAGCCATAACTCTTTGGACCGGTTGACCAAAATTCTGTGGCATAAGATCCTAGGCCATAGTTATCAACAAGTTTGTCTTTAAGATCACCAGGAAAGTCTCCTTCGGGCGGGTCACTCTCATCTTGACGGGAAATGAATATTACACTGTCTGTGTCGTAGTATAATACTCTACGCTTTAAGTGCTGCAGATACGTGTAAAGTGTTAGCCTTGCATAAGCAGTAGTAAAGGCTGCAATAACCACATTGTTAAACGAAGCAGGAATGCTATGACGCTCCTTAGATTTATAGGTGATCATCATTAAGTTCGCACCAACTACAATAGCATCATTGACGCTGATATTTGGATCCAGCAAGTACTTAACCAGCGTTTGGTAATCATTAACAAATCCTGTTTTTGATTTTCCTTCCTGTTGAGCAAATTTTCCCCAAAAGCTAAAATTACAAGAAAAGGATTACAAGAAATCGGGTAATGGTCATCCCATTGTGATGTCTAATATAGCAAACAACAACAATACCAACAACAACAAGAAATTAATACTTCATAATCAGCTTGTGTAAAATCCACACTTAACTTTATCAAACTTACATAAACTTGAAATTAGAATTTAGACATCAGAAAGTAAAAATCTTTGAAATAGTAAACTAAAGGCCGTTCAATATCAGTGTGCCGTAAGTCCGTTTTCCAGGGTTAGCAGAGATCTCTTCCAAGATAATGCCTTCTTTTTCGTACCAGCGGGTTTTGTAGACATCCTGTTGTTCGTCTGTAGTAACATCATGAGGATACCCACTGGCTTCGACTTTAATTTTGAGGAATGCATTTATAAATTCTTTAAATAAGTCAGAACTGCTATTGTTTTCAGTCCAATGCCAAACTTCCCAAATTTTCATAATTTTGTATCCTAAGTTTTCCGCGACCTTTAATTCTTCCGAAACCACAGTTCCATGAAGCATTCGTTTGCTGTCATTATGCTGGCATGAGTTTTTTAGCATTTTCATTAACACATGCAGCACACAAAGGAAATAACAGCTTACCATGTGCTTTGATAGGAAGTATTGGCAAAAATAGCTGACGTGGCGCTAAAACTTCGCATTCAATCAGTCCAAAATAGTCCGAGAGCTGACCAAAGTCTGCGGTAATAATTATAGGAACGCCCACAGGATAGAGGCACGTTTTATTTACATAAGGATATTCACTTGTCACGTCCAACTGCCGAATCTTTTCACCATTGTTGATTTTGTAATACAAGTATGTCGGACAAACGCTCCAAAGAAACCTTCTTTAGGTTTCATGGGAGGTTTTTCCAAGTTAAGGTTTGTCCAAAATTCCTTCAATTGTTTGTTTTTTGTTATTTCTTTATCCCAATCACATTCCCATTTTTCAATGACTTTGTAGCCGGACAGTCGGAGCTTCTTAATTTTTTCTGCCGTTGCTCTTCGGATTACAGTCGAAGATGTTTGAAAAAAGGGATTCTTCTCATTTCACATTTTTTACAGGAATTAAATAAGCAACCATGAAATTCAAACACCGTTTCGGCTCCATTATAATCTGGGGAATATCCATAAACAAAGAATCCAGCAGTTTTTGCTTCTCCTGCAGACCGCGCATGTTGTATATGCAACCCGGTAACATGCTCAATCCATCGCAACCATCCAATTGCTATCTTTGAATAAGCCTTTTTATGAGGCAGACCTTCAGAAGAAATGACAGCTATGGCTTTCTCAGGCATAAACTTTGTACGATAAAGTATGTTGCACGCTGATGCATTAGTAATTGCACTCTTGAAGGGATCAATTGAAATTGTTTCTAAGAAAATGTTTCGAAATTCCCTACAAGCATTTGACAATATTTCGACATCGTTAATGCAGTAGCGATGGAATTCTTCTGAAAAGTTGTATAGTTTACCTGTCTCTTCGTACCAGGTTTTTTCTTCTTCGTACCAACGATTGAATGTTACCTGATCCTTTGGACTCATTCTTTCTGATCCAAAATAGCATTTGTCTGGGAACGCTCCAATGTACTGCTGATTCTTAGTTGTGTTGAATAAATGTGGAAACGTACCCTCTGGGTGTCTTTGAGACCAAACGCTTTGGGTAGCTCTTAAAGGAAATGGAAGAAAATTGTAGAAATCTATGAATTTCAGTCGTTTACCAATTATGATTAGTAACACCTTTCATCCTCAGACTATTATTTCTGTTGGTTTAATAAACTTTTTATATAAATAGTTTAGTATAGGCCAGGCGTCGTAGCCTTGAAAATTATGAGCGATCACAATTGTTAATTTCCTCGAGGTTGCGGTTTGTTTGAACAGAAACTCCGTAAATCTATCCGTACATTCCCAACCCCTGAAACTGTAAATCTCGTCACCGATTTTCGCGACAACCAAATTGGGTTTGTGCTTATTCAAATCCTGAGCGGACTCAGAGTCATAAAATACATATTCACATTCTTGATCATCAAGTTTAGATTTTTCAAGATAACAAATGTGTTCAGATTCATCAGTTGATCTCCATTGGCGACATGTATTACATCTGATTACCCACAATGATGCCTAACTGCCGGTAGATTTGAGCTCGAAACAACTTTTGTACAGTCGTTACATCTGACATATTTAGCACATATATTACGAATCTTATGATTCTGAAAACAGTTTTCTGTCATCCAATCACGATTACACTCGATACATCTCATTACTTTTTTATCTCCACCAAGACACGAGGTTTCACGACAATACGGGCATCCTTTCATACATCTATGTTTCTTTTGATACCCTTTCCCACACTTGCTGCAAAAGTAGGATCTTTTCAAAAATCCTGGCATATTTGCTATGACATCAAATTGGCCATCATTCAAAAGTAGATGTATCACATATGCAGCTTCAGGACCTGTAAATACTCTTTCTTCAAACATTTTTCCAGAATAAACGTTTATTTGATAGTTGGTTAAATAGTCTTGGAATTGTTTGATCTCCTTCAGCCCGCATTCTCCTAAAGGAACTTCTGCTTTCTCCTGAAGACGAAAGGCTTTTTCCCATTGCAGACCTTTGTCGGAGCTAGGAAACACCAATTCCACTTTTTCGAGAATTTTTAGCTATATGTTTTCCAACAACGATTGATCTAGCACAGCAAAGATCGTCGTTGTTCTTGATTTTTATTAAACTTTTTTGCGACTTGGCAATCCAAAATAAAAATGCATTATGCGAAGATCCTCCTGGCATGGGAAATTCAGTATGCATGATGTTCAGTTGCACAGAATTGTCAATAACAAAGTCTTCATTACTGTTGAGCACACGAACGATTTCTTCCATAATCATATCGACATTAACTGGGTTAACCTGCATAAATGGTAGGGATATTGGGTAGCTAAGGGCAGCACTCTGCAAGACAATTCTTACGTAATCATTTTTGGAATAATTAGACTGTAGTTCTTCAAAAATTTCTGCTATAATTTGATGCAACGCCACATAAACACTATTCCCTGACAGTGATTCTAGATCTCCGAAGTGCACTTTATAGTCGGTGGTTGTCATTTTCAATTGTTTACTTTCATAACTGTCAATTTTTTCAATGGTGTAAAACTGCTTCCATTCGGATATTTTGCTTTCAGAATCCGCTCTTTCTCCAGTTTCTTGTTCTTTACTCAATGTTTCTTTCAATCCTCCATTGTTATGATGTCGTCGTTATAATCGTATGTTTCATTACCTTTAGGTGGCACTGCATTGGAATCTTCTTTGTTCTGATTATCACTGTTCCCGAAAGTGCTCAATGGTGTTGACACCAATTCATACTCTTCATGCTTTTTTGATGCTTTTTTAACCCCGTTTGAGTAGCATATTGTTGTCCACAGTTGCTGCATTCGTAGGTTGGTACTACATCAGGATGCTGTTTTCTGCGGTGACGTTCAAGATTACATTTTCTTGTGTAGATAGCAGGGCACTGATCACATTTATGCACAGGAAATTGATTTTCCATTCTAAAATTACAAGTGAACAGGTTTTTAGGAATATTTTTTAGTTCCTGCCTTGCCTGCTCCTGGGGTTTTGGAATGTGCAACAGTTCCTGTGAATAAAATGATGGCCAAAGCAAAGAATTTCTACTGTCTTCCAATTTATATCGGTGCTTGTAACCACTGACCTTCCGAGCGACTTTGAAAATCTCCTGAGAATATGTTGCATCGTAATCTTTGGAAATGCTTGGTTTAATCATTTGTATTCGTGCGTTGTCACCGATACTGAAAGAATACATTTTATCATTTTTCTTTAGCTTGCTCTTATGAAAATTGTAAATATAAAGCTGATTCTCAGGAGATATGTCTTGGGGACTCAATCCATCCAGAATTTTCATCTTTCTTTTGTTCATCCCATAAACTATTGCTTGTAGATCGTCGATGTAGCGAAATTTATATTGACTCAAACAAAATCTGAAGAGTCTCTTATTTATTAACTTTATTTTATTAGTTATTTAGTTATTTTGTTAGTTATTTATTCAGTTATTTAGTTTACAGTTAGTAGCAAAATTTCGGATTTTTAACAGGTTTTTACACTTTTTAACACCACTTTTTTCATTTTTTAACACAATTTTTTTACATATTTTTTACATTTTTAACACTACTTTTCCGAATTTTTTTACACTTTTTACAAATTTTTACACTTTTTCACAGCTATACATATACCGCCGATTGTGAAAAATAGTGTTTCAAGCATAGTATACCTTGCAGACAGGTTTTGTTTCAGTACCTACATTAAACGTATTTTATTTCAACAAGTAAAAATGACATTAAAAGTAAAGACGGTGGTTAAACCCTGTTGAGGATTTTTTGGGAATTAATTTTCGATTAATAAGTTGCCGACTGTAACTCAGTTGCAATTGAATTTCGTGCCAAATAACCTGCTCAGAGGATTGCTTCCTTTCATTGAAAATTTAGAAATCCTGCGAAATGGGTTCAGTGAACATCAGTCAATAAAATTTAACAAAATGTCCAATTAATTCTAAGCCATAATAGAACAATATTTCAGAACAAAAATTTCACAGTCAAAATAATCTCTCAAATCTAAAACACCAGACAGTACTCTGACAAATTTTCAAACCGAACATTCTCGTTATTTGAAAATTTTGAAACTTGAAAAAGAAATTTTTGAAAATTATGAAATTAAACGATTTGAAAATGCTCTTGATTTTTTGATCTCTCTAATGCAAATAACCTAGATGGCACTTTCTATATTTTTGTTTTGCAAAACCTGCCGTCACTTTATAAGTGCAAAAAGAAAACATGAATAGTTTCTGGAGGATTGCGAGCAATTAACAAAATTCTTGGTCAATTATCAAAATAAATAATAGCCTAGAGGCTGTGGCCTGTAAGGTAAATGCTTAAACTCATCCTCTGACAGTTACGTCAGAATAACGCGTCAAACATTACTGTGATACAGAGGAAATGGATTTGGCATCGAAACATTTTTAGACAGTTTTTACACTTTTAACAGTTTTTTTACACTTTTTAACAATTTTTACTCTGTTAAAAACAGGTGTAAAAAATTAATTACTTTTTACATGTGTTAACTTTTTGTGCTAATTTATGTATTATTGTACAATTGTAGTAACTTATGTATTAATAATTAACAACCCTAATACATACATGAACATTTTTGAAATCACAAGCAGTTAAATTTAAGATCTGATTAATATTTTCGCAGAAATTGAATCCAATGCATTGTATGGTGATTTTGCATTGAGCCCATCGGATATTTTGGAAAAAATTTGAGCTGAGAAAATTTAGGAAGGATATTCTCATTCTGGCTGATAAGAATGTACCAATTACTGCTAAACGGAAAACTCTTAAAAGGAATCAATTAGTACATATATTGCTTGACGTTATGCTAAAATGGCTAAACGAGTAGGTCTTGTTCCTTCGCCTCCAGTAAATACAGTAACAGCAGCCATTCAACCTGTTGTGAAGATGGTAGAGGATGAAAAACCCAGCCCAGTTCTACTTTTTCCTAAATATTTACGCAATAAAGCGTCTCTACTCTTACTACGTGTTAATGTAGAAGCAGATAGCAACGGTCGTCGAGTTATTTATCCTCACAAATCGATTGGCTCAAATTTAAATGACCTCGTGCGATACTTTATAGCACCTGCTAAATTCAGTCCACAGCGACCTCTAGATGCTCGCAAGTTTGAACAGTTACTAAAGTCTGTACCCAATGCAGCTTTGGGAGCAGGACGTATTTCTGAACCAATCAAGTGGTTAAATTATAAAAGCTAGCACACCGATGCAGCAACAGGACAACTTAAGTTTTAGTTTTGTGCAGTAAATTAGTTTTATCGAAATCAAAAATGCCTACCTATTATTGCCTTACCTTAGATAACCAACCAATTGTTGTGTTTCATTCAGGTTGGTCACCATTTAGTAATTTCCATATTTCGCATTTCACATTAAGTGCTATAGAATACAACTGTGCTGAATTGTACTATCAAAGCGAGAAGGCCAAGTTCTTTAATGATTTGTATATCTATCGCGAAGTTATGAAAGCCAAGTCACCTCGAATTCCTAAACAACTTGCCAAGAGAAAAAAGAATTTTGATAAAAATAAGTGGATGGCTGTTGCTGAAGATTTCATGCTTACGGGACTTCGAGCAAAGTTTGGTCAAAGTGAGCGACTACGGGATCTTTTAATAGAGACTAAGGATTGTATCATGGCTGAAGCCTCCAATTACGATAATTATTGGACTATTGGTCTGGACATTAACAAAGAAAGGGTTATAAATATAAATGACTGGCCCGGAGAAAATGTTCTTGGACAATTATTGACACACATTAAAAATGAATCTTGTCAGTCTAATTGTTACAACTGACTTCGAATGCGCTATAGATTTGTACAGTTTACCTAATGTAAAATATAATCCAAAACGTTTCAGTGCTGCTACACTGAGATTGTCTTGTACTTGTCAAATATTTTGCAATGGTCGAATTGTATGTCTTGGTGCTAAACATAAAATATGAAACTCTTAAAGAGTGTGCTGAATTTCTGATTAGGTTAGGATATATTGTGCAACCATGGGAGATGAAAATAGAAAACTGGCACTTGCGGTATAGGGAGAAAGCTCGACTTGTCTTGGATTTATAATTACATTAAGCATGGACATGCTCTGAATATCACCCCAAAATTTCCAGCAATTATATACTTTAGATTTGAAAACTGGTAGCAGTGCATTCGTTTTCTGCACTGGAAAATGTGTAATCACTGGAACTAAAACACTAGAGCAACTACATCGTTCATACAAAAAATTAGTAAAAGCTATAAAAGCAAGTAATCTGTCGATGAAATAAAAATGGAGTTTGTGACAATAGTTTAACCACTTAATAACATGAAATCCAGCTTGCTACGCCTGTAGAGGCAAGTCAAATAGCACTGCAAAGAGTTATCCTACCTGGTAGCAACTGGCTTATGATTCAGCTAGAATTAATAGAGCCTCAAATTTTCAATGGAAACTGTGTACCGCTACTATGCATTGCTCGCTCAGAGTATCAGCCAAGCACGCTAGTATAACATAATGCACGGAAAAGTAACATCGATAAAATTGAACTATCAATTTCTGATCTGAATTTACAACCGATAACAAGTCAAGAGTTGGACTGGTAGAAATTATTTTAAAAGCTAAAAAGTGTCAATATGAAAACGTTTCGAATCATGATGTTTCCATATGTTTAAAGTTTAAGCAAATTAATCCTGATAGCAGAAGTGTTGATGTTTCAGATATTAAAATAAAAACAAAAAGACAGCAAAGAAATAACTAGCTTCAACAAAATGCTTAAAAACCAGAAAAAAAGGTGGGACAAAAACAAATTTCTAATGGCTATATGTGAAAATAAACTACTCCAGTGGAATGCTCCAGTTCCTGTTCATGAAGATGTCGCAAACTCACAGTTGGTTGAAGTCCCGTGTACTACAGCTCTCCTTCGTTCTGACCTTAACAATATCGAATTTAAAGTTGACAAAGCATATGCATTCATAGATCCAAGCTCTTGTTTTTATTCATCAGAGCTCAAGTGTTGAAAAAAGATGGGACACAATTAGCTGAAATCGACAAAACTGGACCTATCAATAACTTGGGATATTCTACGTGGTTGAGTGTAGACTGTCTCATCTCTGACCAATCGATAACATTGAAAAATCCGTTGCTTAGTTAACTATACAAAACCGGAAAAACAGGCACTGCTGTGTGGGGCAATGTATGAACAAAACTCTTCATTGCTTTTTGCCATTAATTTGGACGAGGGTACTCCACCAATAATCGTAAACGAAGGGTTGCAGAAGCGCTACGATAGAATTGAAAGCTCTAAGGTTTTCACGTTATACACGAAAGTGTTTGCTGATACAATTTTGATGCCAAAACTGCTATCTCCGCAATCTGAAGTGAGTTTCATCTTCAAGCGTTCTGAGCCAAACTTAGTTTTCATTGGTAAAACTGTGTGTATCTCGAAATAAGTTGAGTGATCAGGCACTACAGGAACGTAATAAAATTCTAAATTCAGTAGGTTTCACATATCCAGCTCTTCGCTACGACACTAAAGGTCGCACAATCTCTATAGAAGAGCAAACTCTGGATGGGGTACCTTATAGTGGCTCTCTTCCAAGGCGAGTTTACATTTTCATGGTGAAACACACAGCGTATACTGGTTCTTTGCAGAATAATCCATTTTACTTTTTGGGTTTTAGAGCTCAAAGAATCTATGTTTATAAAAACGAAATGCTTCTGCTACATTCAACTCCACTGCAAACTCCTTGGAGAATACAAGTATCCAGATTTGTTTATGGAATTTCTTAGAGGATTAAACTGCCACAACATGGATATAGGATTTAAATGGGATGACTACCGAGTGGGATTCTTCATTACATGTGTGGATTTAACTTCTGATCATTCTGCCGAATATAGCTATATTAGTTCCGAGGAATTTGGTACAATTGGAAATAAGATTGACTATAAAGATGCTCAGGGTGCATCAATAGTTGTTTTCTGTGTAGCTGAGTATAATGCTATCATGAAACTTGACAAAAATAGGAACCCATCCTGGGAAAAGGTATAAAAGTATTTTAAATTATAGTCGAGTAAACAATGGAGAAAAAGATGATTGTAATATTTGGTTAAGTATCAATAAGTGTAACAGTTTTAGTCGCGATCTCTGTTATCTCATTAAATATAAAATCATCCGAAACATTCGCACCAGTCACTATTGAGTTGCTTCCTAGTGAAAGTGTTGCCCTTGGGGTTTGGACTCGTAAGAAGCCTTCACCTCTAAAACGACTGAAGAGTAGACAGCAAAGGCGACTACAGCTCTATCATATTTGTGGACGTTTCACATCATGCATTGGAGCCCATTTCGTTTTCAATCCAATATGGAAGATGCAAGGTATATAATTGGCAACAGTATTAAAATAAGCGAATTAATACGAATTATTATGACAAATTATACGGATTACGTCAAGAAAATGAAGTAAACGCTGGCCAGCAGGCGGATCCACGAAGGATACAAGGCATTAATCATAAAGAAATAATGAAAAACGTCTGCCTGCAGTCACTAAGGCCGAAGCCTTAGTCCGAACAGGAGAGAGCCAATGGGCGCGGTGAGCGCTCTTACCCAGGGAGAACTATTCCCTGGAGCTCCTGCCTGGTTGTCCAAGAAGGACAGCCAGCTCGGCTGTATCTGTTCTGCAGCATAGCCAGAGAAGGTTTATCAAAACCTCTCTGACTGTGCTATGCACAGAAAGAGGACTGCAGTGGCCAGCGGATCTCCTTCGTGGATCCGCCTGCTGGCCAGCGTTTACTTCATTTTCTTGACGTAAATGCTGTTTGTATCTCTACGGAGATCCGCTGGCCACTGCAGTCCTCTTTCTGTGCATAGCACAGTCAGAGAGGTTTTGATAAACCTTCTCTGGCTATGTTGCAGCACAGATACAGCCGAGCTGGCTGTCCTTCTTGGACAACCAGGCAGGAGCTCCAGGGAATAGTTCTCCCTGGGTAAGAGCGCTCACCGCGCCCATTGGCTCTCTCCTGTTCGGACTAAGGCTTCGGCCTTAGTGACTGCAGGCAGGCGTTTTTCATTATTTCTTTATGATCAATGCCTTGTATCCTTCGTGGATCTACCTGCTGGCCAGCGTTTACTTCATTTTCTTGACGTAAATGCTGTTTGTATCTCTACGGAGATCCGCTGGCCACTGCAGTCCTCTTTCTGTGCATAGCACAGTCAGAGAGGTTTTGATAAAACCTTCTCTGGCTGTGTTGCAGCACAGATAGAGCCGAGCTGGCTGTCCTTCTTGGACAACCAGGCAGGAGCTCCAGGGAATAGTTCTCCCTGGGTAAGAGCGCTCCCGCGCCCATTGCCTCTCTCCTGTTCGGACTAAGGGTTCGGCCTTAGTGACTGCAGGCAGGCGTTTTTCATTATTTCTTTAAAATTAGACGGATTAATAAGAAAACAAACAGGTGACGTACATAGAAATTATGTTAGCAATGAAGAATTTTTGTAAAATAAAGAACAACACATAAAATGAATAATTTTATAAAGGAAATAGTGTAAAATAAATCGTTAAGATTCCACCCAAATTATAATCCCTAGGTATTGGTTAATTAGTTAGGAATAACTTATTTTAGTTTGTGGCAATTCAAACAAATAGTCTTTCTTTATTTTAAAGCGTTGTCAATTAATTAATTTCTAGTTTGACTGTTGTAATGGTTTCTATTTATGGCAAAAATAATGGGAAATGTTTTCAAATTAAGTATACTGTGGGATTTCACTATGTGTCAATTGAGGCATTGGCACTTCATGAAAAGTCACAAATGACCTGACAGATAGTGTAATAAAGGTTTTCAACAAAGTATTACACTATGTGTCAGACACTTCATGAAAAGTCAGAAATTATCTGACACTTCATGAAGTGCCCAATTACGCTATGTGACTACGACATATATACGCATATAGAAAATAAATTTACTATAGTACGACCCAAAAATGTGTGTACAAGCTTTATTCGTTTAAAGCAGACTAGTCTTTGGAGCAAACCCCAACAATGTATATATTTTCAGAATCCTCAGGAACTCGAGATTTCGAAAATCTGGAAAAATCCGGAATTCCGTGTTTCATTAAAAGAAAATCTAAAATTTTTAGTTTTTCGCCAAATTTTTATTTCAATCAGAATTTTGCTTTGACGATCAAATAGACCTGGTCCCGCTGCATATATTTGCTCTTACAAGTTTTTCACGAAAATGCACCAATTTTCCGGAATTCCGGGTTTTTAAAATTTCCGGATTTTGAAAATTTTCTCCACTAATCGCAAGATGGGTATCATCCGAAAGCTCTTATCGAGCTGAACAACTTTTGTAATAGAATGGACTCTTGAAAATGCACTAAATTCCCGGAATCGAGAAAACCGGGTTTTCCGGATTTTAAAAATCTTCTCCAAGACCCCACAATATGGGTATCATTTGAAAGCTCTTGATGAGCTGGAGAATACTGGTGAGTATTGGAGAAAATTTTCAATATCCGGAAATTTGGAAAACCCGGAATTCCGGAAATTTAGTGCATTGTCGTGAAAAACTTGTAAAAAACTATGGTGCGGATCGTGAAAACAAAATTTTGATTGCGGAAAATATTCGGGAATAACTATTAATTTTATATTTTTCGTGAATGAAACCCTTAATTCCGGATTTTTCCGGATTTTCATAATCTCACGTTCCTGAGGATTCTAAAATATGTACATTGTTGGGGTTTACTCTGAAGGCTAGTCTGCCATAAACGAACAAAGTTTGTACACACATTTTTTGGTCGTACTATAGAGATTTAACGAACAATCAGCAAAACAAAAGCAGATTATGAAATTTTATTTCAATCAAGCATATTTCGCATACAATATGTTGCGTTAAATTCGGTTAAGTTCATTCACCTAGCATTGTTGTCATGCTGACCTGCCATGTTGGGTTAAATTCAATTTGATTCATTCACTTAGCATTGTTGTTCACTAAAAACAGAGGCAACTAGTACATGGTAATGTTTAATTTGGTTTATAAATTTATGAGGTCATTTACGGAATAAAATCCATACTTCTTCTCTTCCGATTGAATGTTTCCTCTTTAGATGTCGGAGCAGGTTGTCCTTCCGTGCAAACGTCATGTCACAGAGCTTACACTCGAAAAGTCCCATTTCAGCACAAATGAAATTTCAGAAAGAGCGAGCACTATTTATACCAGTAGATGGAAAGCTCTGACCAATCAGGTTCATGCTGACAAATCATTTGCAATTTTCAACCAATCAGATTGATGCTGACCAAGCATTAGTAATTTTCATCCGGTCACATTGATGCTGACTAAGCATTCGTGTCATGCTGACCAAGCATTTGTAATTTTCAACCAATCAGAATAATGCTGACCAAGCATTCTTGCCATGCTGACCAAGCATTTGAAATTTTAGTCTGTTGCTGACCAAGCATTATTGTCATGCTGACTGGCCGTATGTCAGGTTAAATTAATCAATGTTTAATTTGTTTTGATAGCATTGTGGTCATGCTGACTGGGCATATGTTAAATTAAATTGTCATTGGGAATTACAACCAGAGGCAACTAGTACATGTTAATGTTTAATTTGGTTTGTATATTTATGGGGTTATTTACGGAATAAAAAGCACTCTCATTGACCTCTTCACTCACTCAAACCTGACAAGGTGAACGTGGTTATAGATGGCCTGCATTCAGTAAACAATTAGGCTCTGGTAGAATTTGTTAAACAGCAATAAAGAATGTCTGCTAACATTATAGTACCTAAGAAAATTTAGCACAATAAAGGATGTCATTAAGTTGCTAGCACTAGGTCAATAAAACAGTTGAGAGAGGAGAGAGGATGCATGCGCATGCGGAAGGGTCCATAACCATCATTTCTATACTACTTATAAGCTGACAATCTGCATAAAGCTTGGCAAACCACTCAGTAACCTTTAATACAGTAGTACCATATTAGTAAAAGTCAAAAACAACTGGTCTGTAAACAAAACAATAATACCATAAGCATGTAACAATTACAATAATACCGTTTAACTAAAATACATAAGCAGTGTCCAAAGTACCAATTAATGTTTTCAGCGAATCAAAGTTTGGTGGCTTCGCTGGATCTCGAAAGAGACGTCGAATCAGCGAAACCTGAGCTACTGCAATCAGTACCATCGCTATCGTGAAAAGTAGTGTTTTTAACATTACATGATGACCATTATTCTCCACAACGCTTATATCATAATGCATGATGCTGTTCAAGAAATACAATGAAAACGAAACCTCTTTCAAGTGCTTCCTAATTATGGCTGTTTGCTGCTGAAAATAAACACGATTTTAGACGCGAAATCTTCAAGGCATAAGCTTAGCAAATTAATTATAGAATCGTAATAATTTGCGCTCCATTCAAGTATTCGCTTTTGGTGATATATTACACTTGAAGAATTTTTAAAAATAATTTTTGTCACATAATCTAGCTCTAGAAATAGACCACAGATTAAACAAAACATAATGTTTCTACAGCAACCGTTTTCAACTTCTTACTGCTTAGTAGAATACCATAGGAGTGAACTACCTCAACATGAACAGTCCATTCTGATGTATTAACTGGATGTTCATCCTCTGCCAATGCGATATAACTAAATTGCAGGTTTTGCTGTTGAGAAGTTGTGCTCATCATGCAAAATCTAACCTCTCCTAAACAGCAGGCACAACACAAAAAGTGTTTCCTGACGAGGAAATTGTGAAATTATTAAATTCTTTTTCAGATTCTGTGAAATACGTTGGTGATTCCGGTTGGCTAATATTAATGAACAAAGCAACTATAGCGCCTACTATTTAAAACAGACAGTTCACAGAAAGACAAAGCAATCTGTACTAAGTTTTGCTTAGTAAACTAAATTTGATTAATTAGTCACAATTTATGTATATGAAAAAATCAGTGGATATAGCTAAGTAGTCATCAAGTCAATCTATGTTTGCCTACAAATTGTAATACCAGTAATTAACTACCTGGGGCCACTGAAATTTCAAAAGTAGCTTCTGGTCCATTCTTTGCTTGTGGCACGGCATCGGGACCAGGAGTAAGAACGCTCACAACAAAGCTATCGTCAGGATGTAGTGCCTGGGCGAAAATAATCTTATTTTAGCTCACACGGACGGAAACAAATTGAAATAAAAATGCAACTATTTTTGAAACTCGATAACTTTCACAATTTTGGGAGTTTAAATAGAGCAACCAGGACCTAGGAGAGGGAAGCAAAGAGGGAGGTTCAGCTTTTCATCACCATTGAAAGTAAAGAATAAGCCGGGGTTCGAACCACGGCACTTCTGATCCCAGACCATCAGCTAAACTGCCATATCAGGCTTATCAATGTTTCCTATGCCTGCTTCCCTTACAATTTCTTGACCACGTACGTACAAATTAAACAAAGGGTAACTTAACTCAATTGGAAGATCCCAAGAGGCCATTTATCCCAATCCTGCTCATTTTCCAATTACTCTCACATGGTCTGATATGGATTAAAAACACAGTTTTTGCAAAAAACTGCTATAATTTTCAGCGATTTTGAAACACTGACTGCTAGAGGGTTGCATTTAGCAGATGTTCTTTACACGAAAATACCGCGGCTTTTTAGCTTTTCCGATAGCTGCATTTTAGCGAATATCGTCTCTAGGCAAACTCAAATTAGAAAAAAGTCTGGTTGCGCAGACATTTTGGCTAATTTATCCGTAACGAAGAGCGATTTCGCAATAACTAAATAAGGGTCCGCTGCTATTTTGTAAAGATTTCTAATGATGCAACCAATGCCCAGCGAGGTCTACAAGAAAATCTGAAAATTACACTTCTCTAGAGTATTCTATCAAAAAGTTCTAGACAACCAAAGATCGCTAAGAGCTATTAGCTTGGAGCCAAAATTATTATTGAGATACATTTTCCTATAAGGATGATTTGACAACTTCAAGTAGGTAGTAAATAAATAATAATGGTTCAAATTTCATGTTTCCAAAAGGAATCACCACCTTTTGGAAAATCTGGCAGTGCCAAATTATATGTAATCGTGAAGTTAATGATCTCAATCAGTTGAAAGTGGACATTGTCATTAATTTTTTAGACTGAAGCCACAGGTAAAGATGTTATTACAAGCTTACCGCAACATAAACATTCACATGGAATCGCATGTTAAATTCCTCGAAGACGCAAAAGTGTTCATATCTTCCCATCTGTACTTGGAATCCAGCACCTTTGAAATGAGTCAAACGTTCAGTGTCCGGAGGCAGAGTTGCCGGTATATAGGGAATATCCTTGTCGCTGGCATGAGCCAGCAATATTAGAAAAACCACAATCAGTGTAAACTCTAAACGGAGCAGCATAATCAAAATTGTATTATTATGAAATCAACATCCTATCAAATTTCTTACTGCACATCGGCTGTTTAAACAGTCTGCGTTTCCTCAATGGTGTACCTGTTGAATAAGCTTTGCTAGATTATTCTACATCTCGCTGTCATTAAGTATAAGCACTTATATTTTGTATCCATATTTTGGAATTTTACCCTACCATACGATGCAGTAAAGAGGAAGAGAGCGTGCGAAAACGTAGGAATTGTCACAGCTTCTTCAATGGTTTCTGCAACTTGAACTGTGAAACACCTTCAGAATTTCAGTTATTCATTATATAACCTAAAAGTGTGTAAGACGGATCTATTCAATGCGAACTAAAACACAAACTATTGTTAAGCAACGGAGCTCTGGCCAGCTTTAGCGGTTTAGTCTAATAAGGGGAAGGAAACACAACTGGAACCAAAACAAGCAAACTCTAACCTTTAAAAGCGACAAGCCAGAAAATAAGCAACGGTTGTTTGCTTCCCGCAACGCTTACTGCGATTTTATGCTCTACTTTTTAACTCGTAATTTATGTGAAAAAAGAAGTTAGCGTCCTCTAGCTAGCACAAAATGGCAAACAAAATCCACAAACCAATAACACTCGTTCCAATATTTTTAATACATTGCGTACTGAACAACACAGTGCTACAAGACTACAACAACCTAAACCGTGCGTTGCGCCCAATCATTTCCGAATAAATATAGTTTCCAACATTCGTGATTTTAACAGTACCCAGTTTCATTTCCGACTTCCGCAAACGGGACAGCCACAGCAGCAGGAGCAGGCTGGCTTGGTTGAGATGTAAGTTGTGGTATGTAGCAATTTGAAGCATGGATATCTTGGTGCAAACTTTTTCCTTCCAGTCTGACCGCCTTTTTCGTAAGATGGTAGTGCTAAAATCAAAATTTAAATGTATATTAATTGGAAATGCAAATGCACCTTCAGAAGTATACAGCATCACATAAGTGTAACTTTAAAGCTTATTGGTTTAAGCGGTTAAAAATGCTCTAACTGTTGCACGAATTATGTTAAAGAAAAACAATTAAGTTATCAACCAATTAGTCGTCAACAATTAGATGTATGAAACAATGAGAGATTATACAGAACTAAAACTCTAACGTCATGATCAATATCCCGTCCCTGTAGTTTTTAATAAAATCGAGCACATTAAAAGCGATCAGACCTTGATTTAGGAAACCTTACTGGAGATACAATTATGAGAAACATTGGATCAAACGCACGCATGTCCGGGAAAGGCAGTCCTGGATGTGGTGGTGATCCATCAGGCAGCAGTGCTTGCTGATTAGGATAGAGTGGCGCCTGAAGTTGATTTGACTGCGGTGTTGAGTACGCCGGAGTGTAGCTGGAATATTGTTGACGCAAAGGAATGGTTCCAACAACGATCGGTAGTTTGGTGTCAAGACTGAAGAAAGGCCCCGATGGTGACGTTTCCACCTTCAGCTCATAGAATATCTTAATTATCCCACCGGTGTCTAGAGTTGGTGGGACAGGTGGTAGGCGAACGTTGGAAAAAATAACTTCCCCACTTTCTCCTTCCGGGATTCCATGGTCGTACCAATGATGATACATTCTTTTAGAAGACTCTTTAGTTTTCCAATTAGCGCAGTGGGAAGCACTGAAGAAGACGGTCTGCTTTATTTTTGCAGAGACTTTTTTAATCTTACGTCGACTTTCATTGTTCACAGTCACCGTAAAATCAAAGCTTTCTCCAGGCACATAACCTCGTTTTGGTAGCACAACGTCGTGTCTGAAATTGAATGAGAACAAGGAAGATCGCTAGAAAAATGGTGGTGGAGCTGCTTAGGCTCAGAGATATGTGGGCACTTTGGCGTGAAATCATCTCGTAGACCATGACCGACCTAGGCTTAAAATGCCAATTTTTGTTACACAAACATGGTGTTTTGAGGGTCGTAGAATTCGTTTTTCTACTGACGTGCTCCGTGCTCCGTGTTTAGCCACGAACGAAATCATGCCTGAAACAGAATTAAAATTGATACCGTTCTTCTTAAAAACTTAATGTGGGGTGTTTTCAAGGTTGTTGGATTTGATTTGATTAGAATTCTATTCGATTAACTTTGCCAATCTTTCTGCGTTGTGCCGTTAAGTATGGTTTGGCAACCGTAACAATGATCCAGGCCGGAACCAGACCCCGGCCGGACCGGGTCCGAAGCCCGATACAAGGCCCAGCACAAATCTAACTCTACAGAACTTGTGACTGGAACCAGGATGTACCCATTTGGAAATTGTTTGTGTAAACGTTGATAGTTGAGGTTGTCGGCTATGTTGACTTTCAAGCGCCATTGGTATTTATCTGTTAGGTACGTTTTGTGCTGTGCATGACTATGGCGTATGTGTAAATCATGTGTAATGTGTAAATGTTAATGTTAATGAAAGGAATTTAATAGAAATGAAAAAATGAATTCTAGTACTGACCGATCAAAAAAGAATGGCAGAAAAATGAGTCTTTCAATTACAATGAATGGAAATGGAGAGTTCAAGCCCGTTATTGAGTGTTTTAGTTTTGGTTAATGTTCAGGCGATTGTCATGTCTTTGCTATGTGCGGTAGTTATTCGCGAGAGTTGCCAAGTACAAATTACTATTCAATCAATTAGGGACTAAGATTTTAGATTTAGGTATTAAATAGGCCAGTAAATAAGGAAATTGAACACGCAATGGACACGAATTAATCAGGAAATTAATACTGATAAAGAACGAAAGTTTAAACAATCTCTAATTCTACTAATCCCCTTACTAACACTAAATTTAAAAGTCCCAATGAGAAAGAGTAGTGTAGAGATTTAGACTAAACGATCTCTGAACAAACGAATTTAAATCACAGAAATAAACTTGTAGAAAGTACGCTCTGAGAGCGTGACCCCCGACAAGCTAATTTCTGGAACTTTCGAAGATTGCAGCAGTTCAGCAGAGTGTGCGCAGGTCAGATTCAACTCGCTCCAAATTACCCTAGCCAACTGCAAAACAACACGGGCAAAAACTAAAAAGTGATGCGGATTTACTTTAAACAACCTTTCAATAATTATTCGAAACCAATTCCAATCAAACAGATTATAATAAATTTCAATAACAGGCACCAAAACAGAATTTAGAAACAAAACAGTAGCAGCACAAACCAGACTCCAAAACTCCTAGAGCGGGAGAAACAACACAAAAGGCGGCGCTCGGACAAAAGAAATCAATAGAGCGTAAAGAGAAAATATGGCGCCCGACCGACCTTGATAACAACTCCACCCAGACTGCCTGTGCGCGCTCAATTTTGAATGATTGTGACAATTAGCTAGTCCGACCGTGGGCCTATACACAGAAGTAATGATTTGAAAATAATTTAGTTTGACCGTTCATGAATTTAGCAGTACATTTAGAAATTCAATTGAAAATAACAAAATATGAAAAAATATGAATTTATCGTGAAGTTAGCAGTACACTTTTGTAATTTCAGATGAAAATACGCTTAGACTGACCGAAATAATTCACAGAATACCCCCTCTTTTGAAACGCGCGACCTCGCCGCGGTCAAGGGCTCAAGAGTTAGTAATAAAATCAAATTAACCTACGTACCCTACCTACTAGTAAAGATAAAACGCGTTTTAGGAATCACCGGAAAAGATAAAATTTTGGCGTATCCCTCGAGGTCGACTACTCGGGAACACTACTCAGGCCCCAACAGACTACACACGGGTGCTCTGAGACACGCTAAAACTACTCCGAAACATATCGGGAAGACACTACTCAACACATAGACACATACTACACCGACTACACACAAAAGATAAAGGCTAGGACACCCTTGAGCCACGACGAGGACGCAGGTAACAAAAGAGACAGGTACTCCGGAGCCCTCGAAACAGACAAGCGAGGCTACAACCGACCAGCGGAGTAACGTTTTTAGATAGAAACTACCATGAAGAAGCAGAAAAAATAGCTCCGGAGGAACTTTTACCGACAAACAAAAGCAGAAATTGAACTCCGGAGGAGGATGAAAAAGCAAAGACCACGGCCGGAGCAAAATTTTTAACCGAAGCTGACGTTTTTAAAGAGGAAAAGCAAAACGAAAGTAACAATACAGCTCCGGAGTATGCAAAGGAGAAAATAGAAAGAGAGATTCAAGCTCCGAGATAACCTAACATAGTCTACACCAGCTCCGGAGTTGTTGCCAGCAACTCCGGAGGACATTAAACCCCCATCGAATCGCAAAAATAGAATCAAGACAATGCCACGTTTTAAAGCGAATACAAAATAAAGCATATATATTGCAAAAATAGCTGCACAAAAGGTACATGGCAAGGTAGATAAGGCAATCAAATGGCAGTCATGGAATACAGGGAAAATTTTAGACAGAGTAAACTCGCACCACATTAGAAAAGAAATAGAGAAACAAACACCAGTTAGAAAAATAGAAAAGACCCGAAAAGAACAAAGATAAAATACTACATAGTATAGAACGGCAGAGCCGAGCTAGCGAGCACCACCCACCCCAAATACAGAAAGTCTCAGAAAAATAAAGAAATAGGGAAAGAGTTTTAAGAAAATTTGAAGAAAATTTAACCCCCGGACGAAACCCACGACAATGACCAATAACTCCCCCCTACCAAGATTAAATCTAAATCGTAAAAGGCAAATATAAGTGAGACAGTAGAAACAAACAAAACACAATTAGCTCAAAAGGGACAAGGGGGAAGGGGGACTAGCGAGGCTATGGGGACATAACCGGTAAGCATTCAAAACATCACAAAATATATAGACTTTAATATTAAAGTTCAAAGTGGCAACAATCCAAATGCCAGAAGACAAGGCCAGAACCAGTAGGGCCAAGCAAAGAAACCATGGGCAGGGAGCCACACCAGACCAACGTCGGGGGACCTGCCGCCAGGGATACGGGCCGGTGCCCCTCGGCACAAGCGACCCGTCCACGCCCATAACCGTATCACCGAAATCACCGTCACAAGGACCCGAACACCAGATAGAATAGTCAGAACCATGGGCCACCCGTAAAGTACCGGGACCAGGGGACAATATAACCAGACAAACAATAACAGTTACAGGGGAAGCTCTCGCAGTCAAATAGGGACAGGGGGGGAGGGAAAGGGAAACTAGTATCAAACTAATAACAACAAAAGAAAACCCACAACCTACGTAACAACCAAAATTCAGGCCCGCAGGCCAACAACACAGTATATAATAGGCACTACGGCCAACAGTGCAAGATACAAGGCCCGACTTAATTTTGAGAGAGGGAGACACCAGTCTACGGCAGCCGTTGGCCGGGCTGAGCCCGACCGTCAGCAACCGCAGACTGAGTCAATCGCAAAGAATCGGAAAATATAACTACGGAGTCAAAAGTGCCGGTCCGGGGTTGACCGCCCACCCTTGGCCTCCCTGAGGGCGACCGCAGGCGACGGGCAACCACGGACCCGCCGGGATACGAGAAGATGGAATGCCCCCAGTACTATTGCCTAATAAAAATGTAAATCGTTTTTGTAAAAGAAAGGTAAAAGGTAAAAATTAATAAAAAAGGTTAAAACTCAGCTAGTACCTGGATAGCTTAAACCGAAAAATCAACTACAATTTAGATAGACTTTTAATCAGAAAGCAAAACTAAATCGTCGAAAAGGATAAAACTCAATTTTAAAAATAAAACATCAATCAGGTACTTAAATTATTCTAGAATAACCGGAAAACCAAAATCCCCCCAAGTTAGTAACACAACAGAGATTCTCCCCCCAACCAATACGGGCCAAAGTTTAATCCCACCCTGCCTAGACTAACGATGAGCCGCTGATGCATTGCACAAAACGGGATCCTGATCTGAACCGGTCGAGGAATCCTTGGCCTCGCTGGAACGCGACCGCAGAGACCTCGACGGGTTAGAGAGGGCCGTTTTGAGCAATTCGAACACAAGTTTGACTCCGGGGTAACCCCAGACTGAACATTCATGCTGGTGTGCCTGCTCTAAACCCCCCCCCCCCCCGACTGCGGCTCGTCGGCAGACGCCTCTGACTGCGCCTTTTCCACAGGGGGCGACGACTCCGCAGTATTCCCTTTTTCACCCTCCATATACAATGCAAACAATAATTTTGATCAGAAAACCCACAACAAACGTGTTGACTCAAAACTCAAACATATACACAATTCCTCCCAACCACAATACAAGACTACAAACAAATACCAGAGAAGACATCCAGGGTAGGGGAGGGTAGGCCCATACCGGCAACCAAAAGGAGATAGGAGCCTAAAACACAAAACGAAAATAATTAGTCGCAAAAACACGAAAATAATTAGTCGCAAAAACTAGTAAAATTACAATAAATAAATACAATAAGGACAATAAATAAAACAACGTTAATAAAATGTGTACGTATAAAACACAACATGCCTAACCGCACCACGTGCCTGACAAACCGGTGAGAGAGGCCCCGGGTGCCCTCCGAAAGAGTCCGAAGCTACTCCGGTAAAGTTCAAGACATGTCATTAGACCACAAAATAGAATCGCAACTACAATTTTGAAAATGTTTAATTTAGAAGAACCACTAGCTATTGAAAACTGCCCTGGAAAGATGAATGCTAAATGAAAGTAAAGGATAAAGATGCTGCGGAGGGCATCCGAGCCTCAACGAACAAATTTTCGAGTTTTAGAGTGCCGACCGATGTCGATGCCGATTTGTGCCGAGGTCGGCACAGTAAAACAAGGTGAACAGGGTGAACATTGAATCTGTGCCGAGGTCGGCACAATACCCGGTGAACAGGGTGAACATTGAATCTGTGCCGAGGTCGGCACAATACCCGGTGAACAGGGTGAACATTGACCCAGGCCAAAATTACCTGAACCAAAAATGTTCCCGTTACGATTTTTGGAAATGGTATGAATAGCGCTTCTTGCACAAAAAGTTGCAGCCTCCCAGGTGCAGTTTCATTTTTTGGCTGTGCCGACCTCGGCACAGGTTAATGTTAAAACAAATTGCTTCCATGCAAATTCACCCCTTTAATTTTGATTGGAATAGATGTTTTCAAACGAAATCACTTGAAAAACAAGTTTGAAAATTAATTCGTCACGTTTTCAAAATGCTGATCACAAAAATAAAAATGTAGTGTACGACATTGGAACAATTAAATTTTACCTATGCCAGGTACGAAAACGCCTGGGCAGTCTGCAGCCAACCCATAGCGCCCCAACCAAGCATATTAGCAATCCAAAGAAAACAATTCTTACAGATAATATTTGAAAACTTAAGTAGATCCGTTTGATTTTTCGTGAACTTTCTGACGCAGGAAGATGATCCAATGCCAATCGCCAACCATTACCCATGGAACAATTGATCAATGGCGGAGACTTCTACCTTAAATTAGAAATAAAGCTATTGCTGAGGTGATGGTGGTAGGCAAACTGTGACGAGTTAGCGGAGCGTAGAAAGTGCAAAAAATAAAATATAAAACAGTTATAGTGCTAAACTAAAACTAAATTGAAAATGAATATATATGCCTAAAATTATGGAGCTAAAATTAACTAAAACAGACAATAGTACCAGGACTTGAAAAATGGTCACGGACCTGAATCGTGTCCGGAGCACTGAGCCCCGGACAGGTTCAAATTTAGCAGACTTTTTGGAGATGGAATTTATTCATTTTAGAAATTCTAATATTTAAATTTGCTTCTAGAAAAGTATTCTAATAAAACAAAAACGAAATTTGACAAAATTAGTGGGCCACAATTATATTTACGAATAAAATGGTTTCAAGCGGTTTATGTTAATGAGCTCCGGAGCAACAGCACTCCGGTTAAGAAACAGACTTTCAAAATAAGAGCATGCTTTTCTGCAGCTATGAAGGCCGGAGACTTAACCAGCTCAGTGATCCAGAAATTTTCTGCCGCAGGCTTGGCCTCTGAAACTTGTAGGACGCGCAGAGCTAGTAGTTCTTCACGAGACAAATACGTATAACCCGGTTTACCCGGGTGAGCCTTCCGGACAATTGGAACAGGAACCCACTCTCCGGCTTCGGGAACCGCAGGCCCCGCTTTTATCAAGGTCCCAGTGGACACAGGTGGAGGCCATACCCCGCCGAGTTGACTAAGCTGAAGCTCTGTCGTCCCGGGGGCTCCTCCGGAGGAGTTGATCGGTCTACAGACCAAGTCGTCTCCACCGGCGGAGGGCTCAACCTGTGTCATACGAGGCAACTGACCCCAATATTGTACAGTGTCAGAAAATCCGACGGAAATTAGTGGTGATGGCCTTTTTAAATGCTCCGGTGGAATCAAACAGGGTGTCGACAAACCAGAAGAAAAATTTTGGGGGGTGTCCACCCCCTCTTTTGAAATTTTGGGCGGCTCCGGAGGAGTTGCAAGCGCCTTTGCCAGAGTCGTGTTTTCTTTCAAAATTTCGAAATTCTGGCCTTCCTCCGCCTGATCGCCGCTTACCCCCTCTTTTGAAAAAAGAGCGGGGTCCACGTATTCTTTCTGGCATTGAAACATAGTTTCACAGTCACCCTGCACTTGTTCTTGCAGGTACGCATCAAACGGAAAGGTCGGGCCCCGGACAGCAGGGGAGGTGGGGACCGGAGCCAAAACCTCCGAGGACGGGAGTATCCCCACATTTACATACATCACCGCAGGCGCGTCGTCACACCAATTTGCAACGAATTCCGAGTAAATTTCGGCTGACGACAATAATGGGTGGTGTATTCCTTGCATGTTCACCTCATTTGTAGAAAATAACAAATCCCACTGAAAACTTTTCATGAAATCGGTTCCTATTAGCATCTCCCGAGAAAATTCAGGGGCCATATGAAAAGACCACCCATATTCTTTACGCCCCACCGTGAAACTTACGAAAACTTTAGCAGAAATTGTCAACGGCGCGTTGTTAGATGTCACTGCGGTGATGGGGTCCGGATGATGGAATTGAACATTGGCTCCCCCCTTCAAAATTCTCTTCACTGTCCGGGGACTGGCAATGGATATAGATGCCCCGGAGTCAATAATGGCCAAAATTTTGGTCCCCCCGGAAGTGACGACTATGGCTGGTATATAGTCTGTTGCCGCCGGTATTTGTTCAGATTCCACGGTGGACCCTCCCGGGGTTATCGCAGCTGATGTTAAATGTCCCAATTAAGGTTTTTCAGGTTCTGGAACAGCGTCTGGAACATTTGGTTCTTCAGTTTCAGTTCCCACCGAGACATTTTCAGATCGGAGGCGGCGAGGGGTACCACCCCCTCCCAAAACGGGAGAAAACCCAGCAGACCAAGACGGGGGTGGGGGCTGTTCTACAAACATGATCGAATCATATTCTGTCTGAGACGGACATAATCGTTTTAGAAGAAAAGCCATATCTTGAATTTGAGACGAGATAGCAATACAATATTCTTCCATGAAATCGTTCGTTTCTTTACGAATGGCTTGCAAGGTCGTGAAATTATGGACGACTTTTGAAAAAACATTATAAAGCTGAGCTTCTGTCATAGTTAAATTCAGGTGTTCAGAATTCAAAGAATTGACCAACTCGGGACCCCCACGGCCGGGTTCAGAGGGGTCCCCTCCGCCTGAGGCTTCGCCACCTGGCCGGGGAGAGAGCATACCGACCTGAAATTGTCCCAGAATATGATTTGCCTGCTGTGCCGTAACTCCTGGAGACGCCCTCCCCCCAAGTGGAGGCGCAGTATGACCTGCAGCCCCAGAATCTGAAGCACGTACAAAAGTTTGATTGATATCCGGAATACCAGCACAAGCTAGAGTACGCTGATATGGGGCCGGAGAGCTAGTAGAAGGCTCCGGAGAAGCTTGAGAATGTGCATTTTGACCCATAATATAACCCCCCTGAACCACTGAACTAACCGGAGAGATGAGGGGAGCAGGCGGTGGGGAGGCTTGTTGTACAGGAGCGGAAGTGGTAGGGTAATGGGTCGGAGGTGGGGGCGGGGGATAAGTCACCGGAGTGTAATACTCATACTGCTGCGGTTGCGCTGGCTGTCCACGATATTGGGTGGGATACGTATACTGTGCTTGTGCATATCCCACATGATCCACACGCTCCGGAGGTGCCCGGTTTTTGTAGTCCGGAGGGGCCTTGGAAGGATATCTGTCCCAGCATTTATCCGGAGAGTGTCCTTTCCGTTTGCAAAACTTGCACGGGGTAGCAAACTTCTTCCGTTTTTCGTCCTCCCACTGCGTCAGGGCTTCCTTGAGGTGAGACTCGAACCAATCTTTCATCTCGCGAAAACCCAGACGAGAAGCAGCCGCCTCCAAATTTGAGCCAGAGGGCGTATCGGAAGGCTTCGGGGGGAGGGGTTTATTCTCTGCACCCGCCTCCCCAACATGATAAATCGGTAGATCATAGGAAAGGGTATCCCCCTCCGGGGCACGGGCCTCCCGAGATTCCAACCGGTCGATCACTCTCCGGACGTCTTGCATGGTAGGCCGTTCATGAAGAAACAGTGGGGCCAACGCCGTAGCAAACTTATCATGGACTCCTGCGAAGAGCTGTTGGACACATTCCTGCTCGCGTTCTTCCTGAGAATCCCACAAGTCAAGAGCCATGGCCTGGAGTTCCGAAATATAATGACGAACTGACTCCCCGTGAAGCTGTTTCCGATGGGCAAAGGCGGAAAGGCGTTCCCGGAGTGAGAGCTGAGGCTTCGGAAATTGGGACTTGATCAATTCCAAAAAACCCGGATATGATTCCACGACCGAAGGCCCACAGCGGGAAGCAAATATCTGAGCTTTTCCTGCCAATTTGTTCCATAACAGGCGCCCCCACTGGGCCTCGGGGACAGAATGGACAGCAACGGCGGACTCGAATTGAGGCAGCCAATCTTCAAAGTACGCATACTTGGGGTCATAGCGAGGGACATCTCTCAGGACCTCCAAATAGTAGCGAAACAAGGTAGTATCATACTTGGAAACAGAAATGTCCGTGGCTTCCATTGTGTCCGGTGTCGGATGACGAGACGCCTTTGGGGCCTTGGACTTTTTCCGGACGTGATCGACCGGGTATGGAACTGGGACAAAAACTGGAGGAGGGGGAGGTGGGGGCCCCGGAGGAGGCGGAGGAGGTGGTGGCTGCTGTACGTAAACGTGTTGTGGCTGATAGAGAGGACCCGAGGGGGGCACCGTGCCCGAACCCTGTTGCACCGGGGGTGGGCCTCCCTGAGGGCGACCGTCCCCGGTGGGAGCCGACACCACACCCTTGGTCTCCCTGAGGGCGACCGCAGATGGGCGGGGCTCCGGAGGGCACGGTGCCGCCATCGGGCTAGACGGACGATTTTTTGCCACAAAATCAGCTGCATGAGTGTGAGAAGCAACCATCTCCTCCAAATAGTATGGGTTCAGTGGGGCTCGTTGAGGTACGTACGGGGGAACCTGGAGCGGAGGGAGGTCCTGATGCTGGCCGTCCCATAAATGATTCTTATCCAGCTCCTGAATCACTGGATTTTCGTACACCTGTTGCTCCAATTTATCATAATCAAAATTTGGTGGTGTACGTATAAAATACTGACCCTCCGGATAATATTGATTTGGTGGCTGATAACGTACCTCAGGCAAATGTTGGCGCTGATGTTGCTCCGGAGCAGCGACTTGGGCTCCCTCGTACAAATGTTGTCCATACGAGCGCGGCCTGATAGGATAATAGTGAGGATCCGATGGTTCCAGGGCTGTCCTTTGAGGCACTTTCTCCGGAGAAACTAATGCTGGATTCTGCGCAGCCGGAGGAGGAACCTGAAGCGGCGGAGGGGAGGGTGGCCGAGTGTGATAGGCCCGGGGAGCGGAGGCTCCTGCTTTGCATACCAGTGTCTTCTGGAGCAGCAGGTGCGACGGAGCTGTTTCCCGGTTCGGGATAGTGTTCCCATATTGGTCACGGGGTAGAGAAAAACCACCCAAATGTGTAGAACGATGCGGCGGAGGAGCCAGGCATACATTCTGGGCCGCACTGGAAGGGACTGGCCAAGCCGGAGCTTCTGACTGGAGCGGCGGGGGATAATAGCCCAATCCGGGCCCCATATTTCCCTGCGGCTGCAGACCCCCGGAGCTAGCCTGTTGGCCGTGAAAAATGACCGAATCCGAGGATGGGGGGTCAGATCCCTCCGATCCTGACGAACTCGACCCCTGACTAACGGCCGAATTATACACCGACTCCCCATCTTGTTCTCCCGTACCTGCAAAATTTTGAGAATAAGAAAATTTTGGGGGAGGGACCTGGCCCCCGGCTTGGCCGAGCTGAGGCTCCACCGCACCGGAGAGCGACTGGGAGGGGTGAACGGCACCCAAATTTTGGGGGAGGTTAACCCCCGCCGGCACATAATTTTGCTGAATTTTCTCCGGGACTGGAGGGTTCAACTGAGACTGAGACACGGGCGGGCCACCCCCCGACATAGCCTCCCGGACTAATGCCGTACTCTGAGCAACATCAAAACGGGGTGAAATAAAATTATCAAAACTGCGTCTAAAATATGAATTTTCTGACGGCTGAACTGACAGAAAATCACCCCCCCGAGGTGCCGAATTCACCGCCCCCAATGCGGCCACCGCCCCCGGAGCCTGTAAAGCGAACTGAGAAACGGCTTGGGAGGGCCCCGAAACTGGTCTCCCCAACACACGAACAGCGGTCTCCCCCGAAATTTCAGAATTTTCCGGGGCCAGAGTAGGGGGGGAGGTCATATTTTGACGAGATGAAGACAAAATACCCGAGTTATCCGGACCCACTGGGGCCCCCCAAGTATTTTGCAGTGCTCCCGAAAAATTCGGACCCACCCCCCTAGCTTCAAAACGTGCCTCTGGCGACTGCAAAACAAAACCCCGCCGCCCCACAGGTGGCGTTGGCGGTCTGACGGCCCCCCGAAAAATTGGGGGGTGGGGGGGTGCCAACTGCTGATTTGGGGGAGGTTCCAAAATTTGACCCTGGGAGTGGGGGTGGGGGGGAATTTGGGGGAGCTCACCCCCGGCTTGGCTAAGCTGAGGCTCCGCCGCACCGGATAGAGCCTGAGGGGGGGACGAAACAACCACTTGGGGGGGTGGGGGTGGGGGACATCCCGAACTTGGGGGGGAGTGGGATTTTGAAAATTTTGGGGGGAACTAGTTCCCCCCGACCTACGACCCCCCCGCAGAAATTGTAAAAGATTTCGGTTCAAAAAACTGTCACTATGCTCTGGTGCCTGAGTTACCGGTAATTCATTAATAAACGTACGGTTTGATCACAAATTCTTTTAAAAGCCCGGGTAACCGGACGAGAAGAATCTGACATGCTACTCACCTGAGAACGGTCGCCAGTTTGTAGAGATTTAGACTAAACTATCTCTGAACAAACGAATTTAAATCACAGAAATAAACTTGTAGAAAGTACGCTCTGAGAGCGTGACCCCCGACAAGCTAATTTCTGGAACTTTCGAAGATTGCAGCAGTTCAGCAGAGTGTGCGCAGGTCAGATTCAACTCGCTCCAAATTACCCTAGCCAACTGCAAAACAACACGGGCAAAAACTAAAAAGTGATGCGGATTTACTTTAAACAACCTTTCAATAATTATTCGAAACCAATTCCAATCAAACAGATTATAATAAATTTCAATAACAGGCACCAAAACAGAATTTAGAAACAAAACAGTAGCAGCACAAACCAGACTCCAAAACTCCTAGAGCGGGAGAAACAACACAAAAGGCGGCGCTCGGACAAAAGAAATCAATAGAGCGTAAAGAGAAAATATGGCGCCCGACCGACCTTGATAACAACTCCACCCAGACTGCCTGTGCGCGCTCAATTTTGAATGATTGTGACAATTAGCTAGTCCGACCGTGGGCCTATACACAGAAGTAATGATTTGAAAATAATTTAGTTTGACCGTTCATGAATTTAGCAGTACATTTAGAAATTCAATTGAAAATAACAAAATATGAAAAAATATGAATTTATCGTGAAGTTAGCAGTACACTTTTGTAATTTCAGATGAAAATACGCTTAGACTGACCGAAATAATTCACAGTAGTTACTCTTAAAGTCCGAGATAGGACTTTTAACTTCCCCTTTTTGGTTGGTGATGCCTAATGACCAATTGTAGGACGACCCCCAGCATTTACTAGAGAAATAAAATCTTTTATGTTCTCAAAGTTCGGAGTTTAAGTGTCAATGAAGAATGTTAGTACTAAAAGTCATTTGAAAACAGCAAATTGTTAGAAGATGGTTCAAGTTCGAGTAAAAATTTGTTAAGTAGGTATTTGTATGATGTAATATAGGTTAATTAGTGTTAATTTAGTAACAATTGGTTAATTTTGATAATTTAATTTTATGTGATGATGTAACCTAAGCTTATCTGAAAGGCGAGTTTCTCGCCGCGATTCCAAACATCCAATCCTTGCCTTCTAACTCGCAAAAATAAGCAAGTTATAAGCCAAAATGTTTTAGTAAGATTACTTCTTCTTTCGTAATCTTGCTTCTTTAAAAGGAATGTCTTAAAGTTGGCCTCCTCAAAACCTTTGTGTTAAGTACTAAATTGGCCCTTAAGTGGCCCATAATTGCTACATACATGGCAGGTGCATTGACACCCTCATTCATGTTCTACGCTACTCCGTGTCCTCAAGTGTCCTTTAGGCTGGCTGAAGGCCAGCATAGAGACTCGCCTTTCCTCAAAGTTAGTATACACCTTTTCTGAAATATATAGGTTCGGAGGGGGCTTACCCGTCTCCTAAATTGTTTAATAATCATAAAATTAGCCAAGTATACTAAATATTGTAAGTAGATTATGAAAATGTAACTTTTATTTCACAGAAAATTACGTATTATTTTTATGCATAATCCTTGTTTCAATTGCTCCCCTAGCCTCAGTCATGTGAGGACATACAAAAGCCAGCAACGAGGAGCAATTGTTGCTAAGGCCAGCAAACAGCGTCCCTTGTTTACTGGCAAAAGTTGACTCCAAAACTCAGAGTAGGGGTCCAGTAAACAAGGACCTGTTAAAATAATGAAAATATGAAACAGACATTCAAATTGGGTAAAAAATCCCAACTTAATAGTAATTTTTCCAAATATAATGTAAAATATGGTGAATTTTAGGCCCAATTTCGAAGAAATTGGGAAAAGTAGAAACGTTAAGCCGAATCTGGCCCCTTTGGTTATGTTTACGTGTTAACCAAAATTTCACAAAATTCGGCCAGATTTCAGCACCCAAAATTCATCAAAAATGGGTCAGTTGTAGGGGCAATAATTTCTAAATCTCATTAATTTCCGGCCAGCTGGCAAGCCCCTAGTCTGCCAATGTTAAAGGTGGCGAGCTTCTAGAAAGTTCTAGAACTTTCTAGAAGCTTTGCCTTAAAAACAAAGGAAAAGCCCGCTCTAGTTCGCCTAATGACCTGTCACCATGAGCAGCAACCTCAGGAGGTTGCTTCCCCCCCTCCATCTGGTGTGTCTCCGCTGTGTGCCACAGTTTTGGCACGGAGAATAAACACACCCTCCCAAGTTAGGAAAAAAGATTAGGGACTTTTCTAGCCTTCGGGCTAGAAAAAGAAATTGAGATCAACAGCGACCACACTCAACTGAGGGCCAAATGGGTTTTGTATGCCCGGCCAGAATTTGAAAAGAGAATCAAAATCTAGGAAGAAATAAAGGCCACCTTTTTGGCCATATTTTTTAGTATTATGGGCCTTCGGGCCAATTTTTATACATGTATTTGTGGGCCTTTCGGCCAATTTTTGCTATATTATATGGGCCTTCGGGCCAAGCCTTTTTATGTACTATTTTGAGAATACGGGCAGAACTTTTTCCTATTTTCATCATGAGGCTTTCTGGCCAAATTTTAGTTTTTTAGCATGAGTGGGCCCAAGGCCCGTTTTATTTGATTTTACAATTTTATTTTATGATTTTCTATTGCGGGGCAGCTCATGTAAACCCCTCCTGTTCGATGGAGGTCTTGAGTTTTGTCCCTTATTTATTATTTCATCTTTTCATTTTATGATTTTTTAGAAGGTAACTCATGTAAACTCCTCCTGTGCGATGGGGGTCTTGAGACTTGCCTAATCTTCATTTGATTTCACGTTTTTATCTGATTCTTCGGTCAAGCCACGATCTAGAAATCACGTTTTTATTAGGGCCTCGGAGGCCAGAAAAGAATCATGTATTTTGTAGTTTCTTGGGAAGAAATGAGCGGGGACCCGACCTCTTAGGAGTGAGTTAGTGGGTCTCCAAAAATACGACCCTAAAAGATATTGAGCTAGTCCTGAATATCGTTTCCCCACAGCCGGCAACTAGGAGTTGCCGGCCATATTGTTAATCAAGGCGCAGTAAATACAGAAAATCTGTGTTCTGTATTATGTCGTTTATTTCAGCTTTAGGTCGGCTCCTAAAAGCAATAGGTCTTTAAAAATCTAGGACGTTTAATCCGAATTTTGAAAGCTATGAGTGTGAGTCTAAGAATACCACGAACCAATTTTAACTCAGAAGTTCATTTCATTCAGTTTTGAAATGCTTTCTAAGCCAGAGTTATTTTTTGAAAAACATACTGAATTTTTCCCGAAGCACAGCACAGACAGCCAAGCGTTTTTTCGGCATGCACTTCCAAAGAGTGCCCATTGGAAGGATCCAAATTTAGATTCATCAACCCAACTACTGTAAAGGCAATTTTAGTTGTATGATCTAATCGCCAGGGACGATCAATGATAGCTGTCAGAAAGTATCTGATATGCCCATAAGGTTTACCCTCAAAGGAAGACGGGCAATTCGACGGTAGGCTAAAGTTAAACTCAAACTTATGACGACCAGCCGGTAGGGTAGGATTATCATCAGAACCACCAGTCTTTTCAAATACCACCATCTCCTGATCAACATAGCTTTCTTTTGCTTTATAGTGATAAATACGGACGACATTCTGTCCTTTGGAGTCCTTAGTGGTCTTGATCTTCCTCCAGTGGGTCTTTGCCTTTCCGCTCAGCTTGACTCGAATATCTCTCAATTTCATAGCTTCCTTTAAATCAACTATTAGATGACCCGTGATCGGTTGTCCGGCATAGTAGACACCCATAGGGTTGTCATTGAACTCAATCACCGTTTCGTTTACTATTCCCACAGTGAAAATATCGCGGAGAATCCTAAAAATATTACAAAGTCGTAAAATTATTGGAATCTTGTGTTTCAAGCACCGTCATATAATAATTCATAATCATAGTCATAGTCATATGTCATAAATAGTCATAAAATATTTTAAAACACTTTTTGAATATTTGTTTTGTATCTATCTATGCAATATGGCATATACGTATATCAGGATTCACTATTCGTACCATATTCACTTAATTCCCTTAATGCTGAATCAAAGATGAATAAGCAATCTGTGGTAAAGACACCGCATTCTTGCTTCATTTTGTTATGGGGTACATGGAAGCTGAAATTGTTTCTGTCGAAATGGAAATTTTAATCTTCTTTTCATAGCGTCTCGCAGTCCAGAATTGAAACCGGATCCCCGGATTAGTTCGGATCACTAGATAGATCGGGTCACCTAATCCGGATGTCAGGACGGGCCCGGTATTTTTATTTGATGAAATTTATTGCTGTTAATGCACATTTATTTGGAAATGAATATTTATTTGGGATATATATTACCTTTTTCAGTATTTTTACCAACTCGCAATTTGAACAATCACGTAAAAACTAGGATAGCAATCGGAATAAATTCGTTCACGTGTTTATAACCTATTGGTTGCATTTCATAATATTTCGGTCAGACTTGGGCATGCTTTTGAAGTGTGTTTCTGTTTTGTTTGATTTGTTTGCTTGTGCTTTTAAAATATTTCATCGAAGATATTTTTCAGACGCCATAGTCCAATGGTGCCATAGTCCAACAAGCCTTTTTCAAAACTAAGGTGTTGTCACCTTGACCCATTCTTAGGACGAGTCTTCTCAGCTGATATCGTTCTTGAGTGGTGTGTCAGACAGCGTGGATCAGAGTTGGAGGTGGGTCGCAAATTTTGTGACTCGCGCCAGCTCCGACACGTAGTTCTCTGACCAACTAACTGCGACCCACTTGAGCCACTACTTTAAATGCGACATTTCAGTAAATGCAAAATTTACGTTGTAAGCATCTAACAGTTAGAAGTATCTGAGTTTAAAACAAAAATTTGGAGAGCTCAAAAACACCTGCAAAGTATTTTATACACTAGTTTATTCCGTCACCACAGTGATATGTGCATTTGTGCAGGTGTGGGACATTTCAGAATCTACATAGATCTGCAGTCTACATCTACAGTGAATTGCTTGTACCTCAGTCCCCGTATCGACATGTCGTAATCTACTATTCAAAGCAGAAAGAAGCCCAGTAGCAACGGCTCAACCAAGACGGTAAGAGCCAAATGCATCTGGGCAATTTTGGCTGGTCTTTATTTGTAGGTCTATATTCCAAACACTGATCTTTAGTACATTAGCACAAGTTGACAGTTTAAAAATCAGTTCCATTGCAGAATGTTCGGGAAATCATTTATGCATGCTTCACTAGCATTCTGGATTTCTGAATGATACTATCATTGGCGTGTCAAATCTCAGCTAAGTTTTTTAACTTATGTGCTCGTTTTAACCTTTCCGAATGTTTTAGCCTTGCTTTTTTTCTTAAGCGGTCAATGCGCCTATGACTTACGAGTATTCTTAAAAATATTTCGCAATGTGCTAATTGTTAATGCGCATTATTTCATCTGCAAGTGTTTAGCAATTTTTTCTGGCAGCAAACAAAACATTAGCTTAACTGTTTAACCCATCTGTGCACTTGTATAGGCACAGTTATAAGTGCATAAGAAAGCACAACGCATACTGTATCAAGCAAAATGCGCATTGAAATAGGCTTCCAATTTTGAGAAGCCTTAGTTTTCAGAAAAACCCTGTTACCCTTGACATACCGTGATCAGTTTCAGCGAGATATCGACTGAGGTTGAGCCTGCTTCATATAAAACTGTTGCAACACACAATTCACACAGTTATATCTGGCTTGGTTGGATATTGCAATTCCTGGAGCTGTAAACCTACAATTAGTGTTGTGCCTTGACTGCTCGCAGAGAATATCTCAGCCAATCGGCTTGGCCGGTGTCGTATAATATTTTCACCCCCATCATATTTTCCCCCCTTAAGGTATAATATTTTCACCCCCATTGTATTTTCACCCCCATCATATTTTCACCCCCTTAAGGTATCATATTTTCACCCCCCCCCCCATTGTATTTTCACCCCTTAAGGTATAATATTTTCACACCCCATTATATTTTCACCCCCATCATTTTTTACCCTCATAATATTTTCACCCCCATTATATTTTCGCCCCATCATTTTTCAACCATCTACCGTTTATCTTTATTCCACCCACCATGTTTCCATAATTTTCCACTAATTTCTCAACTTATTATTGTTTAGATCAAACGGTTTTCCGATGGAACAACAAGAATTTAAAGATATTACAAACTATTTATTAGATACCTCATTTCCATCTAGTTGTGATTCCAAGAATAAGCGTAGAAATTTTCGTCAGAAATGCCAACGGTTCAAATTGCAAAATGTTGATGGAAAGAATGTCTTGTTTCTGAAATCCAAAAGTGTGCGAGTTATAGTTGGAGAGGCTGAAGAAAGAAGAGTTCTAACCGCATGCCATTCAGATGACGTCGGAGGTAAGTAGATATAACTAATGCATTTTCCATATTGCTATTTTTTGTTTTTGTCCGTTTTCTTGTAATGCCATTGCTATTTGTTTCATTTCATTCATTCAATTCATTCATTTCATTTCACTTTTTTACTATTTATTTGAACTTATGGTTTCAATTCTCTTAGTTCTGTTACTTCCAATGCACTACCTTTCAGGTGCTCATTTCGGTATCAATGCCACCACAAAGAAAGTTGGTGAAAGATACTGGTGGAAGGGATTCACCAAAGATGTAGAAGGAATCTGCAGGGCCTGTGTTCAATGTCGAGGTTTGGGCTTTGCCAAATAAATCGGCTGATTCTGTGGCAAAGTGCATTCTTGATCTAATCTGCCATTTCGGTGTCATGGAGAATCTGCAAAAAGACCAAGGAAGCGAATTCTGCAATCACTTGAACAAAGAACTTTGTGCTTCTCTTAGCATAAAGCGCTCTATTTCCACAGCCTATCATCCGCAGTCCCAGGGACTTACCGAACGATTTAACCAGACTATGGAAACGCAGTTGATAAACGTTTGCGACGCAGAATGAGACTGGGACTTAAAAATTCAGCCCATCGCATTTTCTTATCGCTTATCGAAGATCGGGACGATCTGGAAACTGGAAAGTGGTTAAGCGATAGTCATATAAATGCTGCTCAGCATCTACTGTGCCGCCAGCATCTTGCCGTCAATGGATTTCAAGATACGCTCTTAGGAGCACATGCACTGGGATATAAATCCATCACAGGACCGAGTGCTCAAATTCATCATGTTTCTGGAAATCATTGGATTTTATCAACGAATATTGGTGGCAACGTTAGGATTTATGATTCAATGCCTTTTTCGATGACATCAAGGCTGAGACGAGAAATTTCAACCATATACAAGGACATGAAAGACGCTGACAACTGTATTCGAGTATTGGTTACTCCATGTCAGCGACAAAAGGGGGCAGATGATTGTGGCTTGTTTGCAATAGCCAATATGGTTGAAATTCTTGAAGGCCGGTTGCCAGAAAATAAAGTATACCATCAGAAAAAAATGCGACAACATTTGCTAACCAGTTTCAACGCCGGAAAGATTTCACCATTTCCAGGAAAAGCAGTGGAAGTCCTGTCCATGAAAGAACAACTTGTCTGGGTCGCCACCTACTGCAAACGGCGACAGTATCTGCCATCATCAACCATTGTCCAATGTGCCTCTTGTAAGGAGTGGTGGCATCAGTCGTGCGCCGGATTTACTCAGGAGAAACTACCACGCCGCTTTGTTTGTGCTAATTGCTAGCTGTAAAAACATGAATCTGTATGTATCCTTGCCGCTTTTGTTAGTATGTACTCTATATCACTAAAGTAATGTTTCTATTGCTGTCTTTGCTAGTACTTTGTGTAAATGTCTGACAATCTTCTTTTTCATTCTACGATGTCGATCTCATTTTCGTGTATGTATCTGTCTCTTATCTCATCATGGTATCTCATTCTATGTATGTATCTGTCTCTTATCTCATCATGGTATCTAATTCTATGTATGTGTAAACTTAACAAAATCCTGTACATAGCTGTGTAGCAGGCAAGAATCTAAACTTCTATTCATATGTTATGTTATAATATGAAAAATGAAGAAAAACGTGACGCTGTGGGAATATGATAAGGGTGAAAATATTATGTGGGTGAAAAATGATGGGGGTAAAAATATCATGGGGGTGAAAATATTATACCTTAAGGGGGTGAAAATATGATGGGGGTGAAAATATTATACCTTAAGGGGGTGAAAATATGATGGGGTGAAAATACGATGGGGGTGAAAATATACCCTAAGGGGGTGAAAATATGATGGGGGTGAAAATATTATACGACACCGGCCATTGGGCCGTTTATATAACAAATAACAATGTTAACCACCGGCTTGCTGTCCGGTACTAAACCGGTAGTTGAAGAGGCTAATCGATTCCAGGAAACATGGGTGCAGGTGTACTGAGGCGGCGTGACGTCGGTCCTCTAAGAATATTAATGTGTGTGATTGAATTTAATTTGGGTTGAAATTAGTGTAGAAATGTTATTTTTAAGAGTGAATTGTAATGTGTATAATTTATGTTGAAAGTGTGTTGTGAAATTAGTTTGAAATTATTTTGTGAAATTTATGTGAAAGTCTTTTGCTTGAGAGTTTTATTGTGCCTATGTGTAAAATACGCATATGTGTATCAGCCAGCCTAGTCAATAGGTGGCGCTGCATACTTGTCGATTTTCGCTAAGAGTCTCTCCCAGCATCTCGTCTTTCAAGGGGGTCTCAAAATTAGCCAATCAAATTCTTCCACGGCCTTTCAAAACTAGTTTAATCTCCCTAGCCGTCTACACTTCAGTCTTGGGTTTTTCTTTCATAGAGGTGGTCGTGCATTAGCCTGCGTTCCCATCCTAGCCCTTTTATTTGCTGTGCATTATTTTATTTACTGTATCGATCTAAAGTGGGTACCACTTTAGATCTTCTATTGCTCCAGGGTGACCCTGTTGTATATTATATTTAACTGTTTATCTTGTAGTATTGTAAAAATTTCTGCTATCCTCTTTTAAGTGAATGTTTCTCTTTTTATCTTTTTCTATGAAGCTTCTAAAGTTCTCCTTAGTAGTTTAGGCACCATTTCTTAATCTAGTTCTTTGATACTTGTTTATTGTATTCGCCTTGTCTGGTAAAAATTGTTTTGTTTCTTTACTTTGTATTTAAAGCTTGTGTATTATCTAGTTAGGTTAATTTTCTGCACTGTATCCTGTATCCCTTTTCAAATTTCTCTGTACGCATTTCGGGGTTCGCCCTTTTGTCAAGCATGTTTTTAAAGTAAATGTGGTCTTATTTTTGGGACATTTTAGGGTGTCTCTTTTAGTTAGGTTTTTGTATTAGACTTGTATATTCGGTAAGTAGGGCTTTTTCTAAGATTAATTGGGTAGGTAGTTAGTTATTTTAAGTGTGTATATTTCAGCAAATTTGGGGTAGATTCTTTATATTTTGAGTCTATGCTCTCCATCGGCGGTTTAACTCCGTTCGGTAAGATTCAATTAGGTTCTTCGGCGAGGTTAGTTAGGTCGACTGGAACTACATCTCCTCCAGGTTCGACGTTCTCCTTGTGCACAGTTTCCCACACATAAAGTTTGGTTAGTTTGTACACTTCCAACTTTACACAGGTGCAACTAGAGTCGAAAAATTAGAGCCCTATCTAATAATCTAAACCTGTCCTAATAAACAATTGAACAGGAAATAAAAGTTAACGAAATGTGTAGTCAGATATCCTTTTTCATAAGAAATGTCATTAAATCAATTGCCAACCAACAATATTAGAGCCCTATCTAATAATCGAAACCTGTTGACAGGTCTTTAAACTTTTGAAAAACCAAAATTAGTTCAGTTGTATTATTCATTAAGAAGAGAAAAACATTTTCTATAACATTTTGATATAAAGATGGCTTCTTAACTTCAAGTAATGGATGAGGATTACGGTATACATAAGCACAAGGACAGTTTTCACTTTGTCCAGACTAATATGTAGGCATAATTACAGTGTTGAGTTTTGGAGGATTAGTGTAGGCATAAGTTAAATAGGCATAAGTACGGCTCTAATAAACAATAACTGTTTAGGAGGTACTACGGTAGTTTCTCAAACAGGTCCTTTTGTGTAAA
This sequence comes from Trissonchulus latispiculum, assembly GCA_030248195.1. Classification (NCBI taxonomy): domain Eukaryota; kingdom Metazoa; phylum Nematoda; class Enoplea; order Enoplida; family Ironidae; genus Trissonchulus; species Trissonchulus latispiculum. Next base: position 24,407 of record JASAND010003267.1, on the reverse strand, counting down.
CAACCAATCGGGTAACAGAGAGACGGAGGTGTACTCAGCAGCAAATCATTTTGGAAGAATTTCGTGCGCTTTAATAGAGAAGGGTTGGGAAACATCTCTGTCAGAGCTGTCTACCCTAACGATAACTGAGCATTACTGCTTGTACCTGACCTGCGTTGGCCTTTCTTCGCAAAAGGTAGGGAGATGCAGTACGATCGCCTTCCAAGCTTTCAATTCGCGTCATTTGGTCTTTATTTTGTAAAATCTATTTCTTACAAAAACTTACAAAAACAATAAAACCCACGAACTCTTGCAAGTAATGGGTTTTTACACCCACATCGTCCTTGCTGCAAATTTTCTATTTTCGCCCAATGTCAATAAGTGTAGCAGGTGTAGCAGGAGAAGTAGGTGTCTTCTAACTAACTGAAAATAGCCTCAACTAGAAAGCCACAAACCAATAACCCTTAATCCCAATATTTTTAATAAATCGTATATTGGTCGTTGCATAATTATAGCAAACTAATTATACTATTATTTCGTCCAATCACTTTCAGAATACATATAATTTCCGACATCCGTGATCTTAATACTTCACAGTTCCATTTCCAAATCCTGGCGCATACGAACCGGCATAGGAATAAGGTTGGACTTGTGATGATAGTAGTGGGGGCGCCGATGGGAAGCATGGATATCTTGGCGCAAACTTCAGATTTCCCATCGTGTACTGACTGTCGCCTTCCTCGTGAATATCCGTCGGCCCAAACAAGCATTCTTCGTAAGATGGTGGAGCTAAAACGGAAAAATTTATTATAGCTACATATGCAATCTACAATCCAAACGCAAATATAAACAAGGCGCTAAGTTATTGCAAAAGGAATATCTGTAACGGCAGTTTAGCTACTTTAAGTACTGGGTTTGACAGTTTTTCTTTTCTGCACACAGAAATTGATCGGCGGCCATTTAAAAGGTCAAGACAGGGTGAATGAACAACTCAAAAAGAACATATTTTGCTTAAACCTCCAGTTTACTTTGCAGATAGGTTTTCGCCTTTTTATTATATCCTGGATATTCTAAAATAGACCTGTCGCCTGAAGAAAATTAGCTGAGTGAGTTTAGTCTCGGAGTTTTCAAAGAGTTTCAGAGTGCTAGATAATTGCGTTGTATCCCCACATAAAGCGAAGGAAACAAAGCTTAACAAATCGATGTTGCCATTTACAAACAAAGCGCACTGATCACATTAAGCTTTTAAATAATTCTTAAATGTCTTAATATCTTCAGTCTAAGTAAATACTCTTCAATCTAAGACATCCACTGTCGCTGATTATTTGGGAGAGGTTGACCTTTGAGTGAAAACTGCCAAAAACTGAATTTGTTACACTTGCAAGACATTTGCAAATTTTGCTATTGGGCCGGGCCGGGGCGGGGCAGGCCAGGTGGAGCAAGGTTTTGGAGCGGGCCGGGCCGGGCCGATAAATTTTGTTATTGGGCCGGGCCGAGTAAGGTTTTGGTGAGGGCCTGGCCGGCCCGAAAAATCCAGCCCGTGCTCATCTCTAATAGAGGGTATGTATATATGTAGGTTACCTGTATTTCGGTTCTACATACTTTGCAAATTGTAGAGCTCAAGAAACTAAAATCATGATCAACACACATGTCAGATAGGAAAAAATGTTCGAGGATGAGAACAAACTTTCCTTGCAGAATCGCTGAAAATGTTTTGCTAACAAATCAGAATTTTGCCGCTAAACTGCCACGGCACATAATGTCAGTTGAAATTACATAAGCCTTATGCTGCATGTTCTCAATTTTGAATAAACAGATTTTTTAGAAATCAGGACCTTTTCCAAAAGCAAAAATAAACTTTGGCTTGTACCCGGAGCCCCGGACCACACCATGGCAGGGTAAAATATTCCTTTCTGTATAAAGTAAAAGCAAATAGTATATATGTTTCTCTGGGGTCATATCAAAACATTTAGTCAACATCAAAACATTACTTTGAAATAGGTAAGAAATCACAGATTAAATTATTGCATTTGTTGTTTCCTTCGCATACGCTGTCCTGTCATCTTTGATTTGAGTATTTACAATTAAATATTCTTCGTTTCTGCCCTGTATGAAACTGTGTAGGACATAGATTTACGTTTGCTAATTACAGAAGATTTCACAAGATTTAGTTCTGCCAAATCGTTTTGTAACAAAAATTATCTAGCTAGACATTCTGGCGTTTGTAGGAAATTTGAACAACTGATCTAGAATTTTACCTACAAAAGTTTGCATCAAATGATGTTATCACTCAGGCTTGAAACTTTTGCAAAACTTTGCTTTATACTAAATGATGTTATCAGGTGTTGCTCAGTTTTTATACATGTAAAGTATGGCAGAGCAAATGAGGTTATATATCCCTGTCGCGCCTGTAGGCGCGACAGGAAAAAGTTACTCTTTAAAAAGTTTCAGCTTTCACATCGCAACAATATATATAACACAACAAAACTTTTGAGCAATCAATTTACTGAAACTGAACTTTCAAAAACTAAGTTTATGAAGCAGGGAGACATGAGGCATGTGTAATGAAAGGAGTTTCGTAAAGGTTAAAAAATGAACTTGAGAACTAAATGGCAGATAAAGAATCGTGCGAAGAAATGAATTCCTCAATTGCAAGGAAAATGAAAGTTTTTAGTTTGGTAATGATGGATTTGATCGGAATTAATGTTAAAGATTATTGGATGTATTATTGTTATGTCTCGTCCTGTTTTGCCAGAGTTGCCAAGTAGAAATTACTATTTATTCAATTAGGGACTAAGATTTTCGATTTAGGTATTAAATAAGTAAGTAGCTAAGAAAACCACTGAAAAAAGAAAACCAGTGGACACAAACCACTTAAGAAACCAGTTTTAATAGTTAACGGAAGTCTTAATGGCCTTTAATTGTATTAATCCCCTTACTAACACTTAAATTACAAACTCCAGTTGAAAGGGTAGTTACTCTTAGTAAGTCCGAGATAGGACTCTCAATTCCCCTTCCTTCCGGTCGGAGATGCCTAATGACCGATTGTAGGAATGTTTCCCAAATTGTTATTAGGGACATAAAAAGTCTTTATGTTCTCAAAGTTTGGAATTTAAGTGCCAATAAAGAGTGTTAATACTGAAAATCATCGAAAAATAGCAAATTGTTAGAAGATGGTTCAATATTATGTACTGAATAGCTAGGTACGTAGTTAGATAAAGTTAATAAATGATAATTGGTAATATTTACTTAATATTTGGTAAAATTTTGTAATTTTGGTCCGAAACATGACTTGGGCTCATATGAAAGAGAATTTGATCCTGATTCCAAAAATGCAAACCCGACTTTTTAACTCTCAAAAATAAGAAAGTTACGAGCAAAAATGTTTTTATTAGAGTACTTTTTGTTTCGTAATCTTATCACTCCAAAAAGGAGTGTTCTAAAAAGGTTCTTTTATTTGGTTTGACTTAAGTCAAACCTGTCCTTTTTTTATTGTCTAGGAGGTTGTCTACCTCCTAGACTACACCTCAGTCAGGTGTTGTTTTCTTTTACTTTCTATTTTGCTAGGCCTCTTTCTTCCAGGGCCTAGCAATTGTCCTCGCTTGAACTTTTGGCCGAGGACAAGGCCAACAAAGAAAGAGAAGGAAAATAGTAGTATCAGCCCAAGTCATACCGATTAGAGGGGGCTAATCTCCCTCATTAATAATATGAAAATTAAAATGATTGGCTAGAAACACGTAGATAAGTACGTAGATTATGATGATATAAATTTTAACTCACGAAAAATTGTATATCTATCGTAATAATTTGACAAAGTTACGAAAATTCACGAAGTTTTCATTTTAATGGTTACCTTTATGTGTTAAAGAAAATTTCGCAAAGTTTCGCCGAGTTTCAGCACCCAAAATTTATCAAAAATGGGTCAGTTGGGGGGTGATATTTTCTAAATCTCATTAACTTCGACCCCCGATGGCCAGCTGGCTCAGCGCGCCGCTGCGCCCCAAATGCAAAGGGTGGCAAGCTTCTAGAAAGTTCTAGAACTTTCTAGAAGCTTTGCCTTAAAAACAAAAGAAAAGTCCGCTACAACCCGATTTAATGACCTGTCACCGAGCTGTCAGAGAGCTGTCAGCTCGGTCCAAAACTTTACCGAATCGTCAGTGTTCGCTTGAGCAGCAACCTTAGGAGGTTGCTTCCCCCTCCCCTCTTTGATGCGTCTCCGCTGTGTGCCAGAGTTTTGGCACGGAAATTTAAGCGCATGTTTCTGCGGTTAGGAAAAAGATTAGGGACTTTTCTAGCCTTAGGTCTAGAAAAGAAATTGAGAAAAAACCAGCGAACACACACAAACTGAGGGCCAAATGGGTCTTGTATGCCCGGCCAAATTCTGAATTGAGGAAAAATCTAGGAGGAAATAAAGGCCACCTTTTTGGCCATAAATTTTATTATTCTGGGCCTTCGGGCCAACTTTTATATTTGTATTTTTAGGCCTTTCGGCCAATTTTTTCTATGTCATATAGGCCTTAGGGGCCACTTTTTCCTGTACTATTTTTGAGCCTACGGGCAGAGTTTTTCCCTTTTTTCTGATGCGAGGCCTTCGAGCCAATTTTTAGTTTTCTAGCATGACTGGGCCCAAGGCCAGTTTTAGTTTATTTCTACAGTTTATTTTATGATTTCTTGTTGTGGGGCGGCTCATGTAAACCCCTCCCGTTCGATGGCGGTCTTGAGTTTTGTCCCTTAATTATTATTTCACCTTTTTATTTTTATGATTTCTTTTAGAAGGCAACTCATGTAAACTCCTCCTGTGCGATGGGGGTATTGAGATTTGCCTAGCTCTTTTATTTTCATGTTACGTTTTTATTTGAATTTTCGGTCAAGCCACGACCTTTGAATTGTAGTTTTTATTAGGGCCTCAGAGGCCAGAAAATAGTGATGTATTTTGTAGTTATTCGCGAAGAAATGAGTGGGAATCCCACCTTTTAGGAGTGAGTTAGTGGGTCTCCAAAAGCATGGCCCTGAAACGTACTGAGCTAGTTCTGAAACCCGTTTCCCCACAGCCGGCAACTAGGAGTTGCCGGCCATATTGTTAATCAAGGCGCAGTTAATTCGGAAATTTTTATTGCTCTGTATTATGTTGTTTGTTTCAGCTTTAGGTCGGTTCCAAAGTGATAGGTCCTAAAAATCTAGGACGTTTGACTCAAATTCTTAAAGCTATGAGTTGTTTTATTTTAATTAATTATTAAGAAGTTTTAAAAAGGGAATGACCGGCTTCCCTGCCCTTCTTGTATGTATTAACATTAATAACGTGTTATAGTGGTTTTTGTAGTAATGATTGCTTGGCAGTCATTACTCACATGGCTTTCATAAAGTTACCAAAATATTTTTCCGCAATACTATAAACTTCTCAAACTTCTGCGCTAAAAGTCGAGTTTTAAAACGTTAAAACTCGCACCAAAGTTTTCACAAAAATTCTTAAAAATTAACAGTCAATACTATTAGGATATGTTTAAAAGGGTACCTAAGAAACTAATAACATTGGTTGTAACTAGTATTAGGTTTTTGTTGTATTTGCAGTTGTAATCATGTTGGTGTAACGGTTTCGGTTACGTCAGATGACAAACCAGCTATTTAATGGACAGGCAGGTTACAGCAAGTTATAACGTCAGACTGCGGTCAGAACCTCGGGAGAGGTATAGTTAGCTAAGAAGTTATGTGATCGTGTGTGTATGTATGAATGTAAAGGTAATTCTGTGATCCTGATCGTGTGTGGTATCCCACTCCTGACACCAATGTAACGGCGCAGCCTGGGATGGAAGGGAAGGGAAGGAAGAAGTGGTTACGAGTTCAGCTTCAGTTTACAGTACAGCAATTTACTCCTAAGTACTTTGGGTCTCAGACACGGCGCATACAGTATACTAAGTTAAAAGATTAACAAGTCAAGACTAAGACAATTGGGTTCCCTGGGAAACGCTATTACTAGAGGGTCTCGTGGAGAGACACGGCAAACTCAGATTGCCTTTAGGGCCCTGTGGAAGTGCACAGTCTTCCACAGAAGGCAAAGTGACATGGAGATAGGAACCGGCGACATTGTGGAAATATGATATCACTAAGTGGATTAAAGTGTACAGAAAAAAGGCAAGTTGATGGCAGTTAAACTAGAGCGTGCGCTCTATTAGAAGCGAATCGAAACTGTTGTGACGACGACCCCAAAAACAAAAGAAAAGTTAAACTTTTATATGGTGAATTGACGTAAGTAAAACGGAACTGCAATAACTGGGGCATAACAAAAAAGGTTACACCCAAACTTTGTAGGTTGTTTGGACAAAGTTTGAAATATTTTAAAGTTAAATTAGAAGAAATTTTAAAAGAAAGAGACTTGTTTGGGGGGGTTGTTGTTGTGACACCCTGTCACACACCCTGTCACATCTGCCTCCTCTAGAAGAAAAAGCGTCCTCGCGTACAAAATAGTGTAAAAACAATGGAAAGAATAAAAAAAGACAAAATGAGGTAACTGGAGAGTCAGACAGATGTTAATTGAGTTAAGGGATGGCCAACAGTTTATGAAGGGTACCGGTTTGATCCAATCCCAGCAAGAGGAAGTAACCAGTCCCTGGGTCCCGGTACTGTCCAATCCGAACCAAACGCTTGCGTCTCCAGCAAGGGGAGGGCAACAACCGTCTAGTAGCCACCTTAACGGACCCGGGATGGTTTTCTGAGGACACCAAGGCATAAGTTGCCGTCAGAAATAAGGCAATTGCATCGTCACTGTAGCGTTGGAAATTGCTGAGTTCTCCTCGGATACGGTAGATAGGCACATCCGGGTGATTGGCTTGGGTAGGATCAATTCCAATCAACATCTGGCCGATGCGAAAGTGGAACAACTGATGTTCACGCCGACGATATCGGCGCTGATAGGTTGCCCAATAACCCAAAATTGCTTTGACTGCCAATGCCTTATGTTCTGAGGTAGTGGCAGCTTCCGCAAACTGGGCTAATGTCATAGCAATTGGAATGTCAAAGCCAGACGGCAAAATGTTGCGTGTGGCAGGCAACTGAATGTTCACCTGGAGGCCCAGTGTCGTCATCGCAGCCACGACGTCAGAAAGTAGACGCAAAAAGTCTGACACCGTTATTTGCTCGAATTGGCGCAGGCAGACCCAACTAAACTCATTGGGAGCGTGTCCAGTCTTTCTGTGATATTCTATCACTCCAATGAAATAGAGTGGCACAGTTTGATGTTCATAGTCATGGTTGACGTAGGTCGGCTGTGGGTGGTCACACGGATTGCCATCCCAGCAGAGATAGTCAAAGCAATGCTTGCAGAAACCACAACGGCAAAGCATGCTACGGACAGTAGGCACTTCGAAACAGGTCAAGCAATGATCCCGATGCGGCCGTTCCTTGAATCCGCTGCAGAATGGTGTGGGATACCTTGCATGATCCGCCTCTGTCAAGCAACAATGGTGACACAGTCTGCAGAGACAGGGCACCATTCGAGTGTTACATGTTGGACAGGGAGGTCGATAGTTGGATTCCTCGCGACTAACGACCGGAGGATTTGGATTGATAGCTTCAGCTCCTAAAGGCATTGGCGAATGCCTGGCTAAAGCTTCGTCATATAGGTTATCATCGTCATTTGGAGTTTCTGGACGGGGGTTTTCTCCGTCATTACCCCCACCGGGGGCTGAAATGTCACATGGCTCATCCATTAGTGGCGTAGCCGGTCTGGTCGCTGAGCCCATTGAAGGAGAAGTAATTACCAACGGGGGCGGCGACGGGGTTACCGCTCTCGCTTCTGTCACGACCGCAGCTGGCGAAGCTACGGAGGCAGGTGCCACCGGCATACGACAGGGCATAGCTGGCGCAACTGGTGGGCAAGGGGCCATTGAGGCGTAGGTTACCGCCGTCGCTGGGAGGCAATTCTCCACAGGATGCGCAGGACTAGAAATAGGGGAAATACGCACCTGCGGTGATGCCGGCGGAGGCATAACCGGCCGAAATCCCATAGGCGTAGGCGTGGCCATGGGATCGTGTGGGAGAGGCAGACCAGGCGGAGGCCGCAAAGATGGCTAGCAATTTATGTGTCTCACAAGGTGGGGGGGGGTTCGTAGATGCGTCTCGCAGTACGCATTCATGTGTCTCACTCTTCTTATGTCGTTTATGTGTCTCTCGTTTACGCCATTCATGTGTCTCACTTTGTTGTCGCGTGTTTTATGTGTCTCTCGTTTCAGCCATTCATGTGTCACTTTTAGTTGTCTTCGTTTCATGTGTCTCTCTCTCGCCGTTTATGTGTCTCTCCCAGTTAAATTGCCTTGTTTTCAGCATTTTATGTGTCTCACTGTTTGTTTTACTCTTCCCTTTTGTCCCCCCTTTGTTTGTTGCTTTTTAGTTGGTATTATGTATGCTTTGTTATGCTATGCATCACCTTGTTGTTTTTTGTCAATCTCTTCCACGGCCTTCACCTGTTTATACTATGTTTCATATAACTGATTATTTGAAATTCATACCTGAACAGTTCGTCTAGTGTAGTGGCTATGTTTCTCGTTCACCTCTCGTAAGGTGCGTTGTTCAATTCCTGGTTGCAACGTATTTTTTTTTGCTCTATTTTGCCCTTTTTATGAAAAATTTCATTTTGGACCACCTGAACCCTTCCCGACCTGACCCCTTAGACGGGCAATTGGAGCCAGCCCAGGAAAATGGGTGCATTGTACAGCAAAACGGACACCGGAAATCAGCTGGGCGCATCAGAAAACCCCCCATAGAGAAAGTTTTGAGGGGCCAAATAGAGCCTAGTATGGACCTCCAGGAAACGGTTAGTTTATATGTTATTTTCGCTCAACAGAGTAATCCTGGTTTTTTCCGCACTTCTTTTCTTTTTTCCTGCAATATACTCCCTGATTCCCCCCTCTTGCAATGTTTCGCTCACTGCAGGGGGCACATCCTGTAGGCGAACGGGAAATAAATGAAAACGATGACAGCACTATCGTTTGTGTTACTAAGTTTTTCCACAACAACTCGAGATCTGTTCCTATCAAACTGTATCATTAATAGCATAAGATGCAGTCTTACAATGTAGAGACAGTTTGCTAGCATATATTGTTGGCGTTGTTACTTGACATTGTAACAATTATATTGCAAATAGTAAACTAAAATCATTTTTGTGTTTGTAACACTGACGGTAGATCTATGGCTATGAAACTGTACCATTGAAAACTCCCCGCGTGCTGTATATTATTTCTGTTTCGCTCTCTGGAATCTTCCACGGCAACGAGGGGAAATGAAAATGATGACAGAAGTACGGAGAATTTTACTAAATTATTTTCGCAACATTAATAGCATAAGATTGTTTCCAGAAATCACAAAATTATAGCCTAGTGAAAGGCTAGCCAAAAATGAACGGTAGCTATCGATATGTCAACAAAACACAGTTATGCGCAATTTTACTTAAGGTGATTTTGATTTATTTCTGTGACATGTTTCATCAGTTTGATTTCCAGGACAAGAATAACCCAAGCAGAATCAACCAAACAAATACTATTCAAGCGCCATCTAGTGGCGCTGAGTTCAAAGCTAGTTTAACATTTTTGTTATTTTGCATTTCCATTAAGAATACAGTCTGTGCGTGAAGCATTTTACAAATTGATTTTAAAAACAGTTTACTAGCCATACAGTGCTAGCGTTGTTAATAGATGTTGTCGCAATTATATTGCAAATGGAGAACTAAAATCGTTGACGTGTTTAAAGCACTGACGCTTCCCTGGATGTAAGTTTTGGGCGCCACAGGCAGCTCTGTTAATTTTTGACTAGTCTTGTAAAAGACTTTTCTTTTGTGTTTGCTGTGAGCATCCGTTGCTAACACTAGACAGAAGTTGGGCGTATGTTACTAACTTATTCTCGCAGATATGAGAGAACTGTTTCTATCAAACTGTACCATTAATAGCATAAGTATAGCGTTTGTTACAAAGTTTAACACGCGAAAACTGCAGATCTGTTGCTATCAAACTGTACCAATAAAACGCTCCCCGGGTCCTCGAGATTAGTTATGTTTCGATCACTGCAGGACGCACATCTTGCAGGTGGACGAGGAACAAATGAAAATGACTGTTATGTTTCGCTCTCTTCAGGGGGCACATCCTGCAGGCGAACGTGGCTATATTTCTTGTTCACCTCTCGTAAGGTGCGTTGTTGAATTCCTGGTTTAGATTAGTTATGTTTCGATCACTGCAGGATGCACATCTTGCAGGTGGACGACGAACAAATGAAAATGACTGTTATGTTTAGCTCTCTTCAGGGGGCACATCCTGCAGGCAAAGGGGAAAAATGAAAACGATGACAACAGTATCGCTTGACGTTGTCACAATTGTATTGCAAATGGAAAACTTAAATCCTTTTTGTGTTTGGAACTCTGACGGTAGAACAATTAAAAGCATAAGTATAGCGTTTGTTACAAAGTTTAACACGCGAAAACTGCAGATCTGTTGCGATGAAACTGTACCATTAAAGGCTCTCCGGGTCCTGTAGAAGGTAGCTCTGTTAATTTTTGACTAGTCTTGTATAAGACTTCTCTTTTGTGTTTGCTATGGGGATCTCGCAACATTAATAGCATAAGATTGTTTCCAGAAGTCACAAAATTATAGCCTAGTGAAAGGCTAGCCAAAAATGAACGGTAGCTATCGATATGTCAACAAAACACAGTTATACGCAATTTTACTTAAGGTGATTTTGATTTATTTCTGTGACATGTTTCATTAGTTTGATTTCCAGGACAAGAAAAACCCAAGCAGAATCAACCAAACAAATACTATTCAAGCGCCATCTAGTGGCGCTGAGTTCAAAGCTAGTTTAACATTTTTGTTAATTTGCATTTCCATTAAGAATATAGTCTGTGCGTGAAGCGTTTTACAAATTGATTTTAAAAACAGTTTACTAGCTATACAGTGCTAGCGTTCTTAATAGATGTTGTCGCAATTATATTGCAAATGGAGAACTAAAATCGTTGACGTGTTTAAAGCACTGACGCTTCCCTGGATGTAAGTTTTGGGCGCCACAGGCAGCTCTGTTAATTTTTGACTAGTCTTGTAAAAGACTTTTCTTTTGTGTTTGCTGTGAGGATCCGTTGCTAACACTAGACAGAAGTTGGGCGTATGTTACTAACTTATTCTCGCAGATATGAGAGAACTGTTTCTATCAAACTGTACCATTAAAAGCATAAGTATAGCGTTTGTTACAAAGTTTAACACGCGAAAACTGCAGAACTGTTGCTATCAAACTGTACCAATAAAAGGCTCCCCGGCTCCTCGAGATTAGTTATGTTTCGATCACTGCAGGACGCACATCTTGCAGGTGGACGAGGAACAAATGAAAATGACTGTTATGTTTCGCTCTCTGCAGGGGGCACATCCTGCAGGCGAACGTGGCTATATTTCTTGTTCACCTCTCGTAAGGTGCGTTGTTGAATTCCTGGTTTAGATTAGTTATGTTTCGATCACTGCAGGATGCACATCTTGCAGGTGGACGAGGAACAAATGAAAATGACTGTTATGTTTAGCTCTCTTCAGGGGGCACATCCTGTAGGCAAAGGGGAAAAATGAAAACGATGACAACAGTATCGCTAGACGTTGTCACAATTATATTGCAAATGGAAAACTTAAATCCTTTTTGTGTTTGGAACTCTGACGGTAGAACCATTAAAAGCATAAGTATAGCGTTTGTTACAAAGTTTAACACGCGAAAACTGCAGATCTGTTGCGATGAAACTGTACGATTAAAGGCTCTCCGGGTCCTGTTGAAGGTAGCTCTGTTAATCTTTGACTAGTCTTGCATAAGACTTCTCTTTTGTGTTTGCTATGGGGATCCGTTGCTATATATTACAAATACAAAATTAAAATCATTTTTGTGTTTGTAACACTGACGGTCTCCCCGCGTCCTGTATATTATTTATTTCTGTTTCGGTCTCTAGAATCTTTAACGCCAACGAGGGGAAATGAAAATGATGACAGAAGTACGCAGAAATTCGGCGTATTTTACTAAATTATTTTCGCAATATTAATAGCATAAGATTGTCTCCGCAAGTCACAAAATTATAGCCTAGTGAAAGGCTAGCCAAAAATGAACGGTAGCTATCGATATGTCAACAAAACAGAGTTATGCGCAATTTTACTTAAGGTGATTTTGATTTATTTCTGTGACATGTTTCATTAGTTTGACTTGCAGGACAAGAAAAACGCAAGCAGAATCAACCAAACAAATAATATTGAAGCGCCACCTAGTGGCGCTGAGGTCAAAGCTAGTTTAACATTTTTTTTAATTTGCATTTCCATTAAGAATACAGTCTGTACATCAAGCGTTTTACAAATTGATTTTAAAAACAGTTTACTAACCATACAGTGCTAGCGCTGTTAATAGATGTTGTCGCTATTATATTGCAAATGGAGAACTAAAATCGTTGACGTGTTTAAAGTACTCACGCTTCCCTGGATGTAAGTTTTGGGCGCCACAGCCAGGTCTGTTAATTTTTGACTAGTCTTGTAAAAGACTTTTCTTTTGTGTTTGCTATGGGGATCCGTTGCTAACACTAGACAGAAGTTCGGCGTATGTTACTAACTTATTCTTGCAGATATGAGAGAACTGTTTCTATCAAACTGTACCATTAAAAGCATAAGTATAACGTTTGTTACAAAGTTTAACACGTGAAAACGGCAGATCTGTTGCTATCAAACTGTGCCAGTAAAGTCTCCCCGGCTCCTCTAGATTAGTTGTGTTTCGATCACTGCAGGACGCACATGTTGCAGGTGGACGAGAAAGAAATGAAAATGACTGTTATGTTTATCTATGTTTCGCTCTCTGCAGGGGGCACATCCTGCAGGCGAACGTGGCTATGTTTCTTGTTCATCTCTCGTAAGGTGCGTTGTTCAATTCCTGGCTTAGATTAGTTATGTTTCGATCACTGCAGGACGCACATCTTGCAGGGGGACGAGAGACAAATGAAAATGACTGTTATGTTTCGCTCTTGTTAATTGATGTTGTCACAATTATATTGCAAATGGAAAACTGAAATCATTTTTGTGTTAGGAACTCTGACGATAGTACCATTAAAAGCATAAGTATAATGTTTGTTACAAAGTTTAACACGCGAAAAATGCAGATCTGTTGCTATGAAACTGTACCATTAAAGGCTCGCCGGGTCCTGTACTGTACCATTAAAAGTATAATTATAGCATTTCTTTTAAAGTTTTTTTCGCAGGGATCAGATCATGCAGGCGAACTCTGTACTGTGGTAAAGCAACGCTAAGAATCTGATGAGACAAAGATATGTGCTTTCTACCTTTTATTAATTTCGTTTCCTCTTCCTACGAATACCGCAGTACATTGCCTTTGCACTGGTGAGTAATATTGTAGCCTAGTGAAAGGCTAGCCAAAAATGAACGGTAGCTATCGATACGTCAATTACCTGATAGTTTTGTACAATTTTACTTAAGCTGATTTTGTATTCTTTCTGTGGCAGGTTTCATTATTCAGACTTTGTGTAAGACAGAAGTGCCTAACAATCTAGCCAGCTGTTCCCTATTACAGCACTATCTAGTCGGTTAATGTTTCTCTTAATTTGCATATTTAATTACAAGACACATTTTACAGATGCGAGAGAAAAGAAAAAACAACACTACACCGACTGTTACTAGCTTATCCCCTAGTTGGTTGATATTTTCCTATAATAATGTACAATTAATACCATAAAGTACCGTCTCAAAATGATACGAATGAGATGTTCCACTAGTTTCAACTTTATGTTAACAAAAACACGTAGACTCAAAAAACAGAAGGATATGTGCTCATCAGTTTATATTGTTTCACTTATAACATTTCGGTGTACATCATTTCACACTGCATTTTTCATTTGTTTGAATTATTATATCATAAACAACTTCTATATTTTAATATCAGAAACATCTTCTAAAACCAACAGTTTCTATAATGTAATATGACAAAACCAGGTATTTGTGAAGTTGTCAAGTTGTTTCTTAAAATATTGCAAATATAGTTACGAAAAGAATATACCGTATTCTGATAATGAAAAATTTTTTCGTATCATTTTAAGTATTAGATTGCTTTTTGAACGTCTAGTTGCAGAAGCAAATTGTATATTAAATGTGCAACAACAATGTGGCGTAAAAAGTGCATAGCCGATCGCGTGCTAGGAAACACATATTTTGTTAACGTAATAAATTAAAGGAAAGTACTAAGTTATCCACTCCTATTATTTACTTAATTCAATACATCTGCTGTTTGTAATTCCGAAACGACTAGGCAGAAATCCGACACAGATTCATACCACAACAAAAGGGCACACTTGTTAAAACACTAATTCACATGAATCTAGCGAAACAGTAAAATAATGAAGAAGACATTAGCAACAAAGACAACGTATAATTTATAATATCAAAATTCATAAGAAAATGAAACAATGGCGATAGCTATTACAAACAAGCTTGCCATTATGCAACAATTGAAAAAGCAGAAACCGTGAAAATAGACATAGGTGTACCAGTGCCCGCCAGACTTGTTTACGCCAACCCCCCCCTCCCCTTTCCAACACAGCGGAACATCGACTCCTCTCCCCAGGCCTTCATTATACACATCCACCTTTTTAACCTAGGGCAGCATTGGTGGTTTGGGGAGGGGTGCGGGGATACCCTTCCCCCGAAAAGGAGGAGTCACAGACTCTCCCCCTAAAATTTTTTCTCCCCCCCTCAATTCTGCCTTAGGCCGTTTCCCCCCTATAAAAATTTTCCAACCCCCTACCCAATTTTTTGCAAATTGTTAAACAAAAAATCAAAAATTTTCAAAAAAATATTGAAAAATTGCTAAAAGTTGCCTTATAAACTTAAAAATCGCTAAAAATAGCTGAACTCCGGTTTCCCCCCCCCCTTTCTGTGCAATATTCACCCTGCTCCAGCAGAAGCAGCAATTTTTCCCTGAAAATAGCAGCATCAGAAAGGGGATAGCGACAGCCTCCCCCCTTTTTCCATGGAGGAAGCGGCCCCCGATTTTTTGGGGTATCGTGGTACCCCTCCCCCCAAATGGCGGGGTCACATACCTTCGCCCTTAAAAATCTTTTCTGCCCCTCCCTCATTTCGGCCTTCGGTCGTTTCTCCTCCCCAAAAATTTTCAACCCGCTAACAAAATTATTGCAAATTGTTAAACAAAAATTCGAAAATTTTCAAAAGATTGGCGAAAAATTGCTAAAAATCGCCTTTTAAATTTAAAAATCGCTAAAAATAGCTGAACTCCGCTTTTTGCCCACCCCTTCCCTTTTTCCTGCAATATACACCTTGCTTCAGCAAAAGCAGCAACTTTTCCCAGATGATAGCAGCATTTATTACCGATGGACGGCAGAAAACACTTTCACGCCATTCTTTACGTTTTAATTTGTCGCCTCTATTATACGTATACAGCCTGTATACGAAATGTCGGAAAAAACCAAGAAAGGGGGGCCCGTCTCGTTTAAAATTACGCATATACGATGCTCTTTCCGATTATCGTTGCATTTTCTTCTAACGTCCCTGCTTTGAAGATCATTTCTGGTCCCGTTCTCCTTTGAAAAGTTTTTCGCGTACTTTTTATCAGTGTAAGCGGCCCCCGATTTTTCGGGGTATCGTGGTACCCCTCCCCCCAAATGGCGGGGTCACATACCTTCGCCCTTAAAAATTTTTTCTGCCCCTCCCTCATTTCGGCCTTCGGTCGTTTCTCCTCCCCAAAAATTTTCAACCCGCTAACAAAATTATTGCAAATTGTTAAACAAAAATTCGAAAATTTTCAAAAGATTGGCGAAAAATTGCTAAAAATCGCCTTTTAAATTTAAAAATCGCTAAAAATAGCTGAACTCCGCTTTTTGCCCACCCCTTCCCTTTTTCCTGCAATATACACCTTGCTTCAGCAAAAGCAGCAACTTTTCCCAGATGATAGCAGCATTTATTACCGATGGACGGCAGAAAACACTTTCACGCCATTCTTTACGTTTTAATTTGTCGCCTCTATTATACGTATACAGCCTGTATACGAAATGTCGGAAAAAACCAAGAAAGGGGGGCCCGTCTCGTTTAAAATTACGCATATACGATGCTCTTTCCGATTATCGTTGCATTTTCTTCTAACGTCCCTGCTTTGAAGATCATTTCTGGTCCCGTTCTCCTTTGAAAAGTTTTTCGCGTACTTTTTATCAGTGTAAGCGGCCCCCGATTTTTCGGGGTATCGTGGTACCCCTCCCCCCAAATGGCGGGGTCACATACCTTCGCCCTTAAAAATTTTTTCTGCCCCTCCCTCATTTCGGCCTTCGGTCGTTTCTCCTCCCCAAAAATTTTCAACCCGCTAACAAAATTATTGCAAATTGTTAAACAAAAATTCGAAAATTTTCAAAAGGTTGGCGAAAAATTGCTAAAAATCGCCTTTTAAATTTAAAAATCGCTAAAAATAGCTGAACTCCGCTTTTTGCCCACCCCTTCCCTTTTTCCTGCAATATACACCTTGCTTCAGCAAAAGCAGCAACTTTTCCCAGATGATAGCAGCATTTATTACCGATGGACGGCAGAAAACACTTTCACGCCATTCTTTACGTTTTAATTTGTCGCCTCTATTATATGTATACAGCCTGTATACGAAATGTCGGAAAAAACCAAGAAAGGGAGGCCCGTCTCGTTTAAAATTACGCATATACGATACTCTTCCCGATTATCGTTGCTTTTTCTTCTAACGCCCCTGCTTTGAAGATCATTTCTCGTCCGGTCCTCCTTTGAAAAGTTTTTCGCGTACTTTTTATCAGTGTAAGCGGCCCCCGATTTTTCGGGGTATCGTGGTACCCCTCCCCCCAAATGGCGGGGTCACATACCTTAGCCCTTAAAAAATTTTTCTGCCTCTCCCTCATTTCGGCCTTCGGTCGTTTCTCCTCCCCAAAAATTTTCAACCCGCTAACAAAATTATTGCAACACTGCAAGACCAACACTCTATGTTTCCTCCGTTTCCAACAGCATCTTGTGTAATTACTAGATTTGTGTAATTATAAATATATAACAAGAATAACACTAACTAGTTGATCCAACCATTTCCAGCAATTTCATTAATGTTTCAGGTCTCATTCAGTGAGTTGCACACTCGAACTAGCTCGCGGCGACATCAAACGGGATGTAGCGACAAAAATCGATTCAGATTTTGTGTGAGTTAGGGATTAACATCTTTAATCTTTTTTGAAGACATTCTGCTATATAAATTCATCACCTATGATCAACTCACGAAACGAAAACCTCTCCTTACTACCTCTGTTATAACTTTTGTTTGTCCCCCTTTGTTCATGCCTCTATACCCCCACTTTCTTTAACTTTATTAATGAAGGCTTTCCATCATCTCAACGAACAACTTTTAAACAAGTATATCCCCTAATACAATGTATCCTATCTATCCTCCTCGTCAATTACAATTCCATCACTCATTGTCTAATTTCTTCAACCTTCATTGGTCTCTACATTCATAGCAGATTCACACTAATCATTATGTTTTAGAGTAGACCTTCTCGACTGCAGTGAGGAAGACGAACAGAAATCAGAAACTGGCCAAGAACGGGAACAGATAGCAACTCCAGAAAATGCGCCTACTGGATCCTCGACCGTTGCCAATGATCAGTCACATAATTCTGATAAAGACGCTGTTTCAATTTTTTTTTTACAGCCACCTCACCCCAGTCGGTTCGCCGGTTAGGGGTAGTGTCAGCAGTTTTGGAACTTTGTCTGGGTGTTGGGGAGGCTGACACTGAATAACTGCAGTCGCAATTATCCGAGGTGTTCTACAAGGCTATCAGTACGTCCATTACTTTCACCGTAATGGAGGTCCTGTGGTAGCTCCACCTCGCAGGCGGCCACCCCTTGACAATCTCGGTAAATTGCCCAAGGTGGGAAGTCCAGGGTTTCCCCTAGAGAAACATTGTGCGGCTCCAGGTTGAAGCCGGAGTGAACAATGATCAGAGTAGATCAATTGTTCAATTTCAGATCCCACGGATCTAAACTTTCGTGTTTGTGGTTGATGTGTGCAGAGAGTACAGTCAACTTCCTCTCCGATCAACCTGTGCACAGCGTATAACAATGTTGTCATTTGAATGTAGCACTGATAGGACGATCTTTATGACTGCATTTTAAACAGGATCCGGTTGCCGTCAGTCTATTTAGTTCCCCTTTTCTCAAGTACTCGACCACTCATGTTAAATTAACTGTCTGCAAATTATATAAGACTGTTGCGGATGCACGTTTTCGCCAAAGCAACCGTATACGGAATCTAGTCAAAACGTTGTAAAAAAAACACTTAGCTTGGTTTAGCAATTCCATAACCTTTGATGATATGATTTGGCATACACGCGATAGCTTACGCAGCACCACTTATTCCAGTACCATAACCATGCAAAATTTCCAGTGATACAATCCATACATTCCAGAACATTTGATTTAGCCAGTCTTTAGCCAAATCGTTGTCTTTATTTGCAAGGTTAGTCTTTGTAGCTTAAACAAAATGGGGCAACCAAACCAGCAGATCTGCAGTTTTTTGGGCATTATTTCGTTTATATTGCAAATATAACGACTCAACCTTAAGTCACTCTCAGCAAAACAGCAAAGGAATAGCATTAATTGAAATTATTTAATTGGTCCTTTTATAAGCGATTAAAACAAATTCCCTGTTTTGCAGTGCTCCTAAGTTGGAACCTAGGCCTAACTTCTGTGAGTCAAGCAATTTCTGTTTAGTTCACGTAATTCTACAATTCCAAACTTAAACTTAACTTGTAGTTGGACGGCAGCTTCTCCACGTAGCAGATCGTATCCTCTCTATCAATCCGCTGTTTCAATTGTTTATGTGTAAGTAATGTTCACATTTACTGAAAATGCTATGCTGTTCACACAGAACGTGTTTAACCAAACATTACCCTTTCGTTCTAGGGCGTCAATTGCTCCGAAAAAGCCAGAGGACCCTAACAAACTCAAGCAGAGCCTCATTACAGATACATTTCGATCGACAAGCAAAACATCAAAATCAAGAGGGTAGGTAAGAGTAAAACAAAACCAACAGTAATATCCCTATTACAGGCGTGACTATGACTCGGCAAATACAGATGATGCATTGGCTAATTTGGACGCTGTTGTGCCTCCCTCTCCTGTTCCGCATCCTGTTTCTATAGATATTTCCACAAGGTTCCCTTTTACATTTTCTGCTTTCACATTTTTCTTTCCTTCCCCCGCTTTTCCAGCTACGATTTCATACTGTATTACTGTAATTACTAATATAATTTCTCTTATATATCTGTTTTACTTTTCAATTTGCATTTTAGACAAACGTTACAACCACCGCGTCAGTCAAACGATGTCATGAAGAACAAACAGTCGCGTGTGAAAAGCACAAAAAGGTAAGAGTTTGAACGTAATTCTAAACTTGCACTGGCAAATGCAGCATGACGGGTTGAGTCAGAAATCGACACCATTCTTCTTAAAGTACTCATGTATTTCAGACGACGTTCACAAAAAGAATATCCTCCATTACAGTTTGAGCAGGAGGTGCCAGAAAATTTCCTCCAAAATGCTAATACCACTGTGCACACGCTGTCTCCTTCAGCAAACAAGACAGGGCCTTCATCTCGTAATCGGTAATACTATTTCCTATTACATTTACTCAAATACCAAATACGTTTTTCTTTTTATATTAATTCTCCATATTTTCGCACTTTCCTTGAACCTATGGAAAGGGCCACACAAACTTCGTCTTATCATCTATACGTCGAGTATCATTATCTACTTGCTGAAAGGCTTGTGCCAAGTTGCAAAATGCTAGCGCTGTTCAATTACACAGTTTCAAAAGTACATTTGTTGCATTATCACATTCTAGGCCAGCAGCTCTCCCAGCCAAACAGGACGAAAAAAGAGCAGCCCGATTGGCAGATTATATACCAAACTATAGCCCTACTTCGCCACCAACATCGCAAGCACGGTACTATTTCTTACTTGTTTTGAAATAGGATTATTTATTGTCATCTATTTAATAATAGATTTACTTTATGTCATCTCATCCTACATTTTACCATTCCCTGACAGTACTATAATTTTTAACATATACACTCCTACGGAATTTGGTATTAACATCCCGTCCGTCAAATCAAATTCACAAATTAACCCAACGGAAACGTCCACGACGGCATATTTCTGTTCGGTTATTTCTAAACAAGTTTACATCTTCTCCCCCTTATGGCCTCCAAACGCTTATCGTTTTTCTGCAACTTTACATCCTAATCTTTACACACATGTCCAACTATGTTTCTTCTAGAAATAACAAAGAATCGCCACATCAGGGCTCTCAACAGGACGGAGATAGAGGGACACATGCTCACGTAACAGGAAGCAATGCAGACAATGTTCCAATATCTCCTCTTACAGAACGATCGCGGTAACTATACTCAACACTATCATTCTAAAAATGACTAACCGCCTCCACCCCCCTCGCACTATTAAAAACCTTTCATAATACTGTAAATCACTTATAAATCATCTTTGCCATCAGCCACAGTCTTATGAAACATACATCAATTTACACATCTTAGTAAAACTCTACTTCTCTGATATTAATTCCTTTCACTCTTGTTTACGTAAGGGAGTGGGACTGATTTCCTCTTCCCCCGGGTCCTATATTAAAAAGGGGCATAACTGTTTTTCTCACTCCATTTCCACTATATTAATTATATTTACTGATAATTACCTTCACTCTTGATTGCAGCAATTCAACTGGACAAAGTAACCACGAGGAGGAAGAAGACGACGAGGAAGAAGATCGATCAACAAGGAGCGCGAGTACATATGCTCCAAGCAATGAAGACGACTCGGGTGACGCGGACGACGAGCACAGGAGGTAAAGGATGTCTTCAATGCTTCCCCTCTTTTTGTGACTTTGCTTGCTTGTATCTAATTGTTCCACTATAATCATTCCAAATCACAGCTATCATTGGTCTCCTTCCGCCCTTGTTTCTGTATTCCTACCCACGCCACCCCCTTCTCAATTCATAGATACACCCTCCTTTTTTCTTTAGTGCACCTAATTCGCAAGATTATGCCTCTCCAGAGATTCGACAGGGGCGGGATACTGCTGAAAAATCTCCATCCCAAAGAAGTGTTAGGTACAGTTTACGAATTATTCTGTTTTTCAATTTGTTCATATATCACTTTACTACACTTCGTTATGTTTTAAGTCTCCACCAATACGAATTTTTATATCATCACCAATACGAAAACATGTTCACATTACTATGTATAGTTAGTCACTGTCTACCGCGTTCAAGAAACATTTTGCAACTCATTGTTATTCTGCAAACTAATGTTTCCTGAAATTTAGTCAACGAAGAACATCAGCAAAACGTGACAGGGACAAAAACGCGAATAGGCGAGAACCATCACAATCAACGAACTCCACCCGCAGCCGTAACTATCAACGAAAACCACTCCGCCAATACTATCATTATGATGACGAGTCTGAAGACGGGTACCACAGGAGAAGAGAAGATCAGCAACAGGGAGGCCGCCACGATTATCCGCAAAGGAGCCATCGCCACAGAAGCCGAAGACCCAGTAGCGCACGCCCCCGCTCGCCTCATGCCCCCCGTTCTGTTGAACAAACTCACACCAGACGTAAGGCAGCTCTACATGCTGAACAGCGTATTGAAGCTTATTCAAAATATGAGGCTGACGAATGGTATCCCACAAGTCCGGACCAGGAGACTGAGCGACAACGTCGGAGGTAATATACCAATATGTTTAAGCTCTCTTAAGTAGAAGAACATTATCTGGCTCTGCGTTCCCTTGACTATTCGATTGTGTTGTCGCCTTCTTCTTCAAATTATTTTTTACGTGCGCAAATCAAACAATAAGTCGTTTAACTAAAATTCTCAGCAGAACATATCTTATAACTACATGACGAAATTGTAGAGCATTGCGCCGCTTGGAAGATCGTAGACGAGAAAGAGATATAACTAGCAGAAGCGGGGGCCGACGCAGCATTTCCCCCATTTATCGTCCGCGATACAGCAGCTACGAAAAAAGGAGGTACTGGAACACATTTTCTTTTAGTCTTACCATTACTGATGTAATTTAGTGCGCTCTAAATCATGGTAAAATTTTCTTGCCCGCTCAATTAGACACTGACTCATTTAACAATAAAACTAATTGTAATGTATGCTTCTGTAAAATTCCAGATATGGTGGTCGGCCTTTACGTAAGCATCGCTATGTTCCTGTTGGCAATCGTCACAAACGCAAAGAGGCAGCTACTGACTACTCTACTACTACCAGCAGTCACCTAAAAAAGTACTTACCTCTGCTACAATTGCTAGCTGTTAAATCAAGTTCATTATCAATTTACAATAAACTGATATACGTCACTGGAATTGTTCTGCAATAACGTCTCATCTCATATTTTTTCAGGGAATTCATTTGTGAGAACTCTATTTATTTTAGGGAAACAAGTTCAGAAAACTCTCTGCAATCATTTATTGTTTCACGAAGGCCAGCTAAAGAACGGAAAAAACCTAAACAGAACAGCAACAGTCCAGCGGATCGGAGGTAAAACAAATGTTCTACGCAACACCAGCTAACACATTTGCATATTGTTCATTGCATTATCAGTGTGTAAAAATAAAACATTCTCTGTACAGCCTAACCGAACTAATGTCATAATTCTGTTTAGGTCACGAAGAAACAACACATACACTTCTTCTCCCTCCTGCCATTCTCCTAAAACTTTCAAACGATGGAAAAGATCGTACGGAGATAATGAAGCGGGACCATCAACGTACAGAGAAGCTAATTCTTCGCGCCCACGGGAGTCCTCCCGCACAACTGACCGCGGCGATGGCCCTTTCCTACACAGAGCAAAGGGATCCAGGTAACCGTATAGTACTAGCACTATCCCTTTTACTTTCTTACTCTATTATTCTATGCACGTCTACATTTTTGCCATTCTATTTAGTTCCCATTTTACCCTATCTAGCCTGTAGACATTAAACTTCCTGTATTTTCACATGTTTTTCATTTCTATCAATTCAAACAACCCTTCCATTTATCGTTTTTGGCATATTTACACGAATTTAGTTAAGCCAATATGTCAGAAAACTTCTTCTAAAAATCATATATATAATTTTGAGCAAAAATAAAAAAATTTTGACTCCCCACTGTATGTTTCCGCGCAAAGTTTTGTTTTATCAGATACAAATGTCACCAAACACACTTTTAAGTGTACACCAATGTCTTACTTCCTCTTTAGCACTCATCTACACAATAAACAGCCATAGCATTACCAAATTCCACTTTGTTTTCATTGGGCGTATCCTTATATTTAGCAGCAGAACCAGACAAAACGCAGACATCTATGACGGGCGTCGCGGAACGACATCAAGCAACAAGAACAGAGATCGTGAAGAAGACAGGTAAGGAAGCGGCCATCATACATTTCGGTTCTGCTACTGACTATTCTCAGAGCCTCTGCTATAAAAACATGTCTAGTTCCCCTACATTATCTTATTCCAGTCACTAAGCAGACAACTCAACAAAATTTCATAACTGTAATAATAAATCCTCCAGCTTTTAGTTCCTCTTGCACCTTGTCTTTCTACGATTTCCATTGCAAACAGCTTAGATATATGTTAACGATCCAATGGAACTTTACTATTTTCCACTTTTTCTCTAGATACAACCTGGACGGCACATCCAATGTTCGCAACGATTTCAAACGAAGGAACGAACCATCGGAAAGGTAACCAGTAGCCTATATACAATATAATCATCCATGCCTTCGTACACTAAATGTGACGTCCTGACTCCAATTAGCTGTTTTCACTTATCAGTTCTACGAAACTGTGTAACATCATTTCACATGCAACTATTTATCTTTTTCCCCCCTGCTCTCAGTCATAATGCTTCAAAGTGCATCATTCTCTGGCTAGGGTTTATCCAATCTTTTACACACGCTAGCTGGCGCTGTAATCCTACGCTATGGCTCCGTACATGTACCACACTGTGTTACCAAGTGTAAACGTACCTAATTCTAACAAGTATCTGAGGATGTCCACATAATCGTCTGACAGAAGCATGTATGTTTTCTGTTTAGGTCTGATTTAGCCGATTATCGCGCCCGCACAGAGAAGCATGCTGCTCGAAAACGAAAGAGCCGTCGCTCATCTGATGAATCTTCCGACAAGACGCAGAACCGCAACAGGTATCCATTTTACAACAAGCACATCCATTCTCTTTATACACCACACGAGAAGATGAGCAAACAAGGGGGCAATTAAAAAAATCTGTTGTTATAAGAAATACACCGGATTGTTGCGCTTGAATTCGCTTAATGCTAACATTTTAGAGTTTAAATTAACAA